>VWZK01009041.1:0-88811 GCA_013396935.1 Baryphthengus martii | reverse complement strand
TGCAGCTGGCGGTCTCCGCCCGAGGTCCGCTCGTTCCCGCCCCGGCCCTATCGCCTGCGGTTCCTCGGGCCTCCCCTGGCTGGCTGCTTCGCGACGAGACGGCCTGGGGGGGCACTGACCCACCTGACACCCCAGCAGTCGGCGGGACGGGCACTCCTGCTCCATCGGGGAGTGGAACGGGCTCAGCCCCTCTGCCGGATACCCCTGGGGGCCTTAGTGTTGTGCGTATGTGTGAAGATATTTTTGATCTCTACCGCCAAACTGGGGTTATTTCCCCCACTTTCTACGTTTTTTATTCCTTTCATTTTCCCCGAGATTCTACTGCAGTAAAAAGTTGCCCTGAGGGGAGCCCTGAGGGGAGCCCTGAGGAGCCCTTGAGACCTCCCTGCTCTTGTCGGGGTACAAACATGTCCTGCAGAGAAGCAGAAGCCCAGCGAAAACATGCGTGACATTTTGGAATTGAGCAGGGCTCATCTCTGAGAAACTCTGAAATCAGTGTTAGCTAAAAACAAGAAGAAATGCTGAACTGTCTGCAAGCAGGGAGGTCACTTGGTGCCCGAAGGGTTTCCAGCCGTGGACAGGTCCCGTGGGGAGGCCAAGACTCCCAGCTCAGAGCAAATGCAAGCCCACAGGCGCTCGTCCACGATCCCATGGGAGCTATGCTCCTACATTATGCTGTGGGCAGGAGGGAAGCGATGGACAAAGGTCTGACCTCTGGAGGTGTTGAAAATCTGCAGTGGCAGCTGCTGGGTCTCTGCCCAGGCACTCTGTGCTTGTGGAAATTTGGTCTTCAGTAGTTTAAGGCTTCAGGAGCTGCTTCCATGTTGTTGATGTCCCGGAGACAGACAGAATAGAATTACAGGATATGTGAACATAGTGATATGTTCTTCCTAGGAGGGTGAGGAGGATGGTATTTAGTGCAGCCTGGATGTCTAGAGGCTTGGGCTCTTCTTTGACATCGTGCAAAGATGTATGTTCTTTATAGGTGATGATGCATCGACAGGATCATCATCAGCATTTCTGTTAGACCAGAGGTCCTTGTTGCAACCTGCTTACTCCCTGCCCCTTCAGATCAGTGTCTGTTCCCACATTCTTGTGGAATATGTCAGTGCTGTTGTTCTCTTGCTTACCTTCTCGCTCAGTGGGTCACATCTTCCTGGTGTACTTCCATAGCTCGCTCATTGTTACTTGTTTGGATTTGGCTTACCTTTCTATAAAGCATCTTGTGCTTCTAGATATCCCACC
This sequence comes from Baryphthengus martii, assembly GCA_013396935.1. Classification (NCBI taxonomy): domain Eukaryota; kingdom Metazoa; phylum Chordata; class Aves; order Coraciiformes; family Momotidae; genus Baryphthengus; species Baryphthengus martii. Next base: position 87,566 of record VWZK01009041.1, on the reverse strand, counting down.
TGATGGTTAATATTAACTACTTTATTCTGGAAGTGTGGAGCATCTCCTATACTGCAGGTTGGCAGTTTACAGATGGAAGCATTGGAAGTCACTAGCCTTTTTTTTCACACATAGGCTGCAGGATTTTATTTGATACATAGTAAAGGGCAGGTCTCAGCAAGGATGCCAAAAGCGTATCATTGGGAATTTTCACTCCAGGTTCTTGTCTATGTAGAACATCTACAAGCCATAAAGTAAGCAGTACAACCCTACACTGCATCAGGTGATGTATTTTTAGTGGAAAGGGACTCTGCTGCTATTGTGAAAGGAACGATAGCTTTATTCAGGAAAGAATACAAACTTGTGCTGGTGCACAGACAGAAGAGCAGGCTCATCACGGGAATAGAAGACACGTTCCAGACTGCATCTATGCTGCCGAACAACTGGATGCAAAACGGTCATATCCCTTTAGGTGACTGATAACGAGTTTCTGTTGATGCAGAGGCAAGGCAGAGGCAGCATGGAAATACGACTGACTGTATCAGCTTATCACCCAGATAACCTGAGCTCTTTCAGAAAAGTGTTTCTATGGCTGCCTTCCACTCTGCAGTTGGTTGTGCCAAGAGGCCATGACCGCACAAACTTCTCTTGTCATAAAAACTTCTTTATGCTGGTATTAAACATCAGTACTAGACTCTAACGTAAATATTTCAGGAGTAAACACCAAGAAGAGCTTTTTCAACAAAAAAAACCTGTTGGCACAGGAACAAAAAAAGTATAACCTGTTATCTATTAATTTAGCTAGAATATCAGAGGCAACTTTAGGTTGGAGTTCTAGAGAAGTTTTCCATAGGCTATCAGGGACAAGAACTTGCATTAGTTTTCGGAGTGAGCATGAACAGCTTATACAAGGAGTCATGTAAAACGGTTGTCTGCAATACCAGGGATCTGAGTTCAGCGAATGAGGGGAACCTTTTGGATTCAATCTATCTGTGTGCAGACTGTAAAATTGCTGGCAGCAGCCAAACACACAGTGACACTTCATTATTTTAGCAGTGGCTGCAGTCTGAGTGGTTCCACATTTTCTTATTTGCCTTTTCCTCTCAGAATGAACCCACACTTCTGTTCACTCTCCTTCCCAGCATTATTCATCCATTTCTTCTGTCTTCAACTACTGGGCAAACCCTGTGGAAGAAAGAGAGAAGGATCTTATTTCTGTACGGCCTTCCCTTTCCCACTTACTCATCTTTATTATCAGAACAGGAAATGTTAACTTTATTTTACATATATTAACACCCCTGAGGAGGCTATACGTATAGGTGAAGGACAGGATATGGAGTAAGCTGACAGATGTCTTCTGGAATCAATGCTGTGTCTGTGCTTGGGGAGCGTGATGCTGACAGATGCAGGAACTGGAAGAGGAACATCAAAAGGCAGCCTACGTAAACACGTGCACCGATTCCTTCAAAAGGTTTTAATTGACACAAGCACCGAGAGAAAGTGGTGAGGGCAGGCACATATGCAGGTATCTGGGAGAAAACAAGCAGAAGAGCTGAGGCATGCAAATGATGGATTGCACATGCACCGGGCATGGGGTACCTTCTTTTTAGTTTGAAAGAAAAGTAATGTGAAAAGCAGCTGGATTGCTGGAACTGCAGACATGTCTGAAGCCAAGTTTTGTTGAAGATGAGTGTAGGTCAGCCTTCAATGATCTCCTCTTACTAATGCTTATGAAAGTAATTTTGCCCAGCTCCAGTTCTCAGGTTCATGGAGAAGTGCAGTGCCAGCGGTGCCAAAACAGATCAGCGAAAACATCTTGTTTGATCAGTGAAAGCTGATCGGTGAAAACTGGTCAGCTTCAGTCTGCACGGAGGAAGGGAATTCACTCTTCTGGGTACTATCCTTGTCCAGGGGGGTCCAGAAGAACCCCTGCCCCCAGGGCTGTGGCCCAGAATGCTCAGCCTGGGAGACTCTTGCTGACTTGAATATGAGAAAAAGGCAAGCAGTCATCGATTTCTGAGCTTACAACAGATTTAGATGGCTTTTGTTCTGTGTGGCTGGTACTAGTTACCAGAGGATTTGTACTGTGTGCTGGAAGAAGAGCCAGCCCTAAAAGCTGTTATAGACAACAGACACAGAAAAGATCCATTCCAGACTGCATCTGAGCTGCCGAACAACTGGATGTGAAGCTGTCATATCCTTTTAGATGACCGACTGATAATGAGTTTCTTTTGATCTGCCTGGAGCACGGAGTATTACCTTCAGTGCCTGCCTCTGACTGGCAGGGTGAGGCCTGATTAAAGTTCCCAATTCACTAGAAGTTCAAGGGAAAATAATTTCCAATATCAGAACATATTTTTAGCAAGAAATTAGAAGCTTACTGTTTAGAATACTGATTTCTTTTCTTATTTTTTTGAGTTAGTTTTCTGTCTATAACATTTTCTTGTTAAGTCTGAGTGGACAATAACTACCATGCACTGTCTGGAATGGTAAAGCACATACATAGGTCAAGTAGCTCCCCAAAACTCATGCTAACAAAAGACAAAGGCTCTGCTGCAGTTAGCAGCAGGGAGTTGCTTTTGATTTGGAACTAACATGCTGTTTATATACCGACTGGGAGGAGGGGACAAAGACATGCATAATGAAGCTGTTGGGAAAAATACGTGGTTGTTGGAACCACCTCAGAGGTACCTGCCTCAGGAAATACACAAATAAAGGGGTAACTGTAATTATGAGAAATAAATAGTTGTTTGCGGTTTTTTTTCCCCCCAGCAGCAAGATGCAAAGAGTGATGGGCTGCTCACAAGCTTAGAAGGATTTTTCAGAAAATGGAACAAGGAACAGGGGCCTAAGCCCATCCACGAGGTAGCCAACAGAAATCTTTGCTGTTGACTTTGAGACAGGAATAAAAACATATAAACTGTGTTTTAAATGCTTCAACTGCAAAAAATCTCTGTATTGGCTCTGACCTGCATAAAAAGAGTTTCTCTGAGAGTTCTGGTGTTCTGGGATGTATGTTCACACATATGGATGTCAGCGAGGGTGCATTTGCCTCCTGGGTCCATATAGTGAGTTCTTAAACGATTGATGAGACACAAAACTGATATGCTGGCCGATTTGTGCAGCTTCTGCCACCTGAAGAAGAGAGTCTGACAGGGGCCACTTACACAGGGCAGAGTAAGGCTGACAAAGTAGCCAGTCCTTACTCCTGTGCCTCTCTACCCATTCTCAAAGAAAGAACTCCCCCACTGAAACTGGTGGATCCAATCTGAGACGGAAACATTTTATGAGAAGGACAGACCGGTCAGAACCCGGGCTCAAACATGCTCAAGTTTCTAGCAGCATTTAGCTCTAAAACATGGATCCATTTTCAGGGCTTCTGAGCCTTAGACATAGAAACCGGAATCCAGATCTTCACCGTGCCTTGCGCACGTTAAGCCTCCCAGCACTGGTCCAGATAATAGCAAAGAGTCACCATCTGGCTGGATTTTACGGTTTGATGAAGTGCTTGGTTTTAAGGCAAGCACGTGTCTGGCACCTGGGGACTGCAGTGTCCTGATCCCAGTTCTGGCACGGTCTCACTGTGGCCCTGGGCAAGTCACGTCCTCTTCGGAGGAGGGAATTCATCAAGTACCCCATGGTCCCACTGAATTGGCAATAGGTTGTAAAACAATCCTCAGCACCAAGCGGAGGAGAGGCCGGCTGGAGGGGCCAGCTCTGGGCCACGGCCCAGAGACGCCTGTGCTGGGGCATGGTTGAGGAGGGCCTGTGCTGCCCACACTGCTCCCGTGGGTCACTGTGAGAGGGTTGCAAGCCAGGTAAGGTCGTTTCAGGGCTTGTGCTCCCCTCAGGCTAGGGCCATCCTGGCCCTCAAGAGCCTCGAGACAGAGCAAATACAGTACATATTTTCAGTCCTTCCAGTTTGGTTTTACAGCTGCTGACACCAGTTATTCTTGCCATCAGGCTTCACTGGTGTGTTCTGAGCAGGGTCTGCAAGCCCATTTTCACATGCACAGCACTATTTATTGGTTTGCCATTAGTTACCACTAACCGATGAAGTATTCTTCAGTCTTTCTAGGCTTTTCATTATGAGGTACTCCTGTTTTGCTATAAACCCCAGATATTTTTCTATTCACAATCAGGAAAGCTGAGAAAAGACATAATGGTAATTTCTCATCATCATGAGTCTATGTTTTTCATTGCTTTTCTTCCTTTTTTAAGTAACAAGTAAGGAGTCCAAAGAATCAAAAGCTCTCTTTGCTGCACATTGAAGCTTCTTTGTAAGCAAAACTCTTAACGCGATATGGACATTACAAACCCAATTGTGCTTAGGGGAGGCCCTTACTTTCCACGTCTTAAAAAAGTTAAATCTCAGTATGCCTGTATTTCATATTATAGACTTTTTGAATGCCAAAACTGGACAGTCTGTTTTCATTTTTCTTTATATCTTGTTTTCCTACTTTCTATGTTTGGAAACACCTTTAAAACAAAAAGAAAAACAAGAAAGGTTTATGTAAATGATTTGAAGGGTTATGTAAACAATTTGAAGCAAAGCTATTTTCCTGAACCAGTGCTCTACCTTGCCCGTAGTTCCAGAATTGCCTAAAAGTCCTCTGCTTTGCTCTGTCCCATGGCACCCTGCAGCCCAACTCTGGCTTGATCCTGTTTCTCAGAAAATGAGAACTGGGCACGTGGTTGTGTTTAAAGGGGTAGCTTTTAATTAATGTCTTTGTTTTGCAGTGAAATGATAGATTTGATTACTGAATTCTAGGCCTGTAAATGCATCTACTTTTAAATAGCATTATCTGAAAAGCAAATGGCAACTCAAACACACTATCACACACCTCTAGCTCACCTCAGAAAGTGGACTGTATTTGGGATTTCAGCTGGGGCCAGTGCTAGTTGCCTTCATGCTGAACAGCATTTCTAGAGAGCCTCTCCTGGACACTAAATACGAGAGGTAAAGAAATTGCAATGGAATAAAGCCTTTATGCTAGTTTTCTAGCCGCAGCTCCTTGTGCTAACACCTTAAGATTTTTTGGAGTCTTGTTCAGGAATATTGTATCTCTTTCAGCAACCAGAGTGAGTCATGGCAGGGTTGATTTGGGCAAGTCTAGTTCCAGCAGTACAGCCGTTAGCTGACATAAGACCTCTTTGTGAAGGCATTCACTGTATAAAAAGGGGGGGGAGGGGAGGTTGGTGAGGAAGATAATTCAAAGGGCTGCAAGCATGAGGCTCACCAGAGGAAACTAGTGTGAGAGCTCTGGGGTTCTGAGAACGCATTTTACCTCATCAGTCCACGCATCATAATTCTTCCTGGCTTCAGTAGGATTCCTTCCTTGAATTGCCACATTGACCCACCATATTCCAGGAATCCATAGCTGTTTGTTCTGTTTCTGCTGCTGGTTTTGTAATGCTTACTCCATTGCCAAGAGATTACTTGCAGGTGTCTGTTACGATGGAACATCAGTAGCCTCTTAAAGAGAGGCAGAAAGCAAAAAATCAGAGTTCCAACTCAAATCTGCACCCCAATAAGTCTCCAATGTATGCACAGGCTTAGGTTAGAAAGCAGTGATGTGTAAATGGAACTGATGTAGGTAACACCACAATAGCTGGTAGTGAGTGACCTCCACTTACTGCCAGACATATTTAGTTTCTATGTTCTACTGGATCCATCACTGCTAAGGCTGCCCCTTTCTTCCTAAACTTCAGCTACTGCAGAAGATTTCCTTCACTCCCACAAAATCTTTCATCCCCACACTTTCATTGGCTTGAGGTAAACTTGCTGCAAGGTCACCCCTCGGGGTTGCACACAGATCTGTTCTCTCAACGGAGTTACTCATGAGCATAGCCCTTTGCTCCTCCTCCATCCTTGCTACATCTGCTTAAATTTCCACAGGTGTAATTGTACAAATTGCTTAGTCTTTAATGTCCTGTAGCTATGACTGTCTAACTGAGGAGACCACTTAGGAGAGGACTAGCTAGCAAGCACACCTTATCCTCAGCGTAGTTTCCTAGATCCCGGTAAAACCCTGCTCTCCCAGCAGGCTGTAGCCTTTGAGACTCACTCCCTCTGCTGGTGCACCCACGCTCAGCATGGCAAGCTCAAGGAGCAAAGCAAAGCCTCTTCATTTAGTTGGGCTCTTCCTCCAGTTTGAAGCAGTATGTCACTCATCATCTTGTAACTCTTTGTAAATAACCCTAAACTGTTCAGATTCTGGCAGACATGCTTCAACACCTTTTCCAATCCAAATGTGCTGTGTTGTCATCTGCGTGGTCATTAGTCCAAATGATAAAAAAGAAAGAAAAGTAAAACCTACCCCATCAGACTTAATTTGTAAATCCAGATGAAAAACTACTACTTTAAAGCATTTTAATGGAAGCTTAAAAAGCAAACCTACTCAGGTTGATACTCATCCGTGCTTCTTAAGCAGCTAAGAAAACAGCAGTTACATGACTGCAAGAAGCATCAAGCTCCACGTGCACAATTCAGCCATATGAGGAGCCAAAGAGCATCTCACAGAATCACAGAATGTTAGGGATTGGAAGGGACCTTGAAAGATCATCTAGTCCAATCCTCAATCTCAGGACTTCCAGGTCACAGACAGTGTTCTGTATCCTCGCTGATCTAAAGTGCTGCCTTTCTCTGACACACCTGAACATGCACATACTTCATCTGAAATTCAGTGGGACTAACTCCTTTGCTTAAAAAGTTAACTAGATGCTTTGCTGAGTAAGGTGAGTTTAGGTAAGTGAGTTTAGGGTACTAAGTGACTCTTAGTTCATGCACTGCTTTAGTTCTAGGCCTTAGATCTCATAAAAAAAATTGAGCTGTTCCCTTTCTAAATCATTTTAGGTCATTCAAACCTGCTTCACTTTCAGTTGACAATTTGTCATTCTTCATAATTCTATTTTTTCTTTTTTTTGTTTTGTTCTGTTCTTAAAAAAAGTTTAGCTATGCCCATATTTAAACGAACTTTGGAAGTCCTAGGACAGCATACATCAGTAGCCACTGTTTGCAGCTCACCTTTTCAGGGCTTTGGGCCAGTGTATTAGTAAATCTACTAACTCAGTAGGAATTGAATGGATATCACGAAGTTGTATCATGCATGTGCTGCGTGTGTTCTTGAACTTCACGAAAACTGTGCACATTTAGCTGAAAGCAGAATGACTGTATGATCACACCATTGCTTGCACACAAACACACCTACATATTGAAATCCTACTCAAAATGTCTGATTTCAGGTTCTTGAGAAAGCAGTTTATTTCTCTAAGCCTGATGTAACTTAACAAAATTTTAATGCTTTAACAAAATGTTTTAGGAATAGAAAAATGGCTTAGGCATTATAAGAAGGCTTTGTCATCCTTACACAACCATCAACACATATTCAGGCAGTATTATTTAAAACTTTTATTAGTCTTTCTTATTACACTGTTCTGGAAAACATTTTTAACCTCTATGAATAACATGTGCATTTAGCTCAGCTCAAGCCCTAGTCCAGCAAAGCACTTTTCAAAACCAAGCATGGGATTGTTTGAAGTGATGCAACTGCTTTGCTGGATCATGGGTCTTATTCCACAATTTCCTTACATCCTGCTCACTCAGACTAATCAAGGCTTTGAGAACTGCTCCTACCATTTTCTACTGAGAGAGCGTCCCCTGACAGCTTAAAAACAGGTAGGATACGTAACAAAGATTTCTTACACCGTCTTGCACCTCCCTTCTACCAACTCAGGTTTTAAAGTTATTCCTGTTCACCAAAAAAAAAAAAAAAATCTTTCAGTTATAAATGCTGGATTTCAATTTCTGTAAAGTACTTCTCTCCATCTTTTCCACCTTGTTCATTCATTGTACTTAGCTAGTTTTAGCCTAGGTATGATGTTCATTGACTGTAGTTCCTGGAATAAGAGTTTACAGGCATAAGGTATGCGCAGAGAAGACACATGACATGACGATTTGCAGTAGTGACACCTAGGGAAACAAAAACAAAGACAGTCAGAGTTAGTGCATAAATAAAGCTCTGCAGACAAAAAAACAGTTGCCACTATTCACTGGTTTCTTTGTCCACCTGCATTTAAACACTGGGCTCAGCCCTAGAAAGAGCCAAGTGCTTGAGACATATTTTAGTGCTTAGGTATGTCCTAACTTTAAGACCGTAAATAATCTGATTGGAGTCAACAGCTTAATGTTAAACTTCCGCTTTTCTTGGAGGAGAATCACAGCGCTCAGTAGCTAACAGGACTGATGACTTCTTCACCACTCTCGTAACTGCCAACACAAATTCAGTACCGTGTTATGAGAGAAAGGAGATGAACAAAACAAACTATTTCTGAAAACATGGTTAATGCTTCAGTTTCTATATTATATACATGTCACAAAAACAAGAGGCAGGAAGAAAAAAGGTTCACACTTGGTCTTGTTTCCTCGTGCACAATTTTACCCTATGTCTCAAACCAGTTCACATTCCAGAAAAAAAGGCATCTCTTGTCTTACATCCCTCTATGTGAATAGCCAAAGTTATAGTCAAGATGGGAAACCAGTAACGCTGCTTTAATGCATATTCTTTGTGCTCTTTACTAAATGATCATGAAATTCTGGGGGAAAGGAATTTTTTTTGTCATATAGATATAACCATGACCATATATGGAATATATAAGCTGGTCACTCAGCTTCCTTTCCAGTGTCTTGACTCAAATTCAGTGGTGGTAGCAACTGTTTAAATTATTTAATGTCATACTCTGTGTACGCACAAAGGAAATTAAAAATCTTTCTTATAAATATCAGTTTCCAACTTCCCTATTTCTTAATTCTCCTGTATATTCCATCTTCTCGTTTTGGTGAGTTGAGAAAGCCAGGCCTTTGAGAACACAGAACACTTCCTAATGGTCTAACAAAGCTCTCTTTTTTGCCTCTGTGTTTCAAATTTATATTCCTGGCATAAAGTCATAACAGTCTGAAGATCCCATTAGGGAAAAATTAGCAAAATTCCTACATGCTTCTGTGGTACAGAACAAGGCTGAGAGTCAACATCTATAATAAAGTCAATGCTTAGTCACTTGTTCCTGTTACCAGTGAACTTGACCTAAAGCACGTGGAAGTCAATGGGGACAGCCCAAATGAATTTGGTTAGTATTAATAAGGTTCTTGGTTATGAGGGTTGGCATTAGTCTTCCAGGTACTTTTTCAGACTCTGTCTCTTCTCTTTTACAGACATACTTAAAGAGTATGTGAAAAAAATGGTTATTTTCAAAAAGATCTGTGGTTGCCTTGACCTTCACATGCTCCATACTTCGGGTGTTTCTTTTTTAAGACCAAGAAAGCTTTCAAGCAGAGACACAGAAGCCTTAATTACACTTCTGCAGCTCATGATGAGGAATGAAACTTCACTTATTCCCACTAATTGCTTTGGTTTTGTCTAAGTCTGACCATAGGCAGTAAGAAGGTAATAGACTGAAGTTGGGGTTTCGCTGGAACAGGCTTCCCCTGGAGACATTTCTAACATAGGGGAAATGTTACAGCGAGCAGGCCTTTAAAACAGAACAAACATCAACTGCAGGTTTATAACTATTCCCCTAGTCCAAATTTATAGAATTGTAACAGATTGGAAGGGACCTGAAGGATCATGTAGTTCCACCTTTCAAGGTAAAAAAATATAGTTTAAATGAGATGGCCCAGCACTCTGTCAAGATGAGTCTTAAAACTGTCAAATGTAGGGGAATCTACCACTTCCCTTGGAAGATTATTCCAATGTCTAATTGTTCTCATGGTGAAAAAATTTCTTCTGGAATCCAATTGGAATCTCCCCAGGAGTAACTTGTACCCATTCCCCCTTGTCTTTTCCACGTGACTCCTTGTAAAAAGGGAGCCTCTATCTTCTTGGTAGCCATCTTTTATGTACTGGTACATAAATAAAACTGCATCATATATAGTAAATAAATTTAAATAAAATTATATAAAACCAACCTAAATTAGTAATAAAGTCTCCTCTAAGCCTTCTCTTCTCAAGGTTGAACAAATCCAGTTTTCTCAGCCTTTCTTCATATGGCAGGTGTTCCAGCCCTTTGATTATCCTTGTGGCCCTTCTCTAGACCCTTTTCAGCCTGTCCCCATCTTTTTTGTATAGTGGGGACCAAAACAATGCAGTACTCAAGGTGTGCCACAGCAGTCCCCTTCACCCACAGAAGTACCAATTCAGGCTCCAACACTGATTTGCTGTTATTGTCTTGCAGGAAAACATACCCAGTGGCCAGTCCTCTTCTGGGAGGAAAGGATCATCTTCTTTAAGACAAGTGCCCTTAATGCTAGCCACCAAACAATATGTTTCTGAAAGGTTCCTTGCAGCAATATCTTATTAATGCCAGAATCACTGAAAAAATCCCATTTGGAAGTTTCTATTAATGACTTGGTCTCTACTGTGATGCTCATTATAGGGCCACTTCAGCTACAGGTAGACACAGCATTATCATTTAGCAGAAACTACCTCTTACTGATTATTCTCACACATCAGACAGCTTTTCACAGAATCAGACTGCATGAATGTCTGGCTCTGTCTGAGAGAGTAGTTTCTTTCACAGTTATTTAAAAAGAGTTACTAAACTCTGCTAAAGATTTCAAAATATTAATTATATTTAGAACAACTTAAAAATAATAAGTAGTATTATTTCTAATACTTCAAATTCCTAATTTTCTTCAAGGTGTCCTCACTTCCTGAGGTCTTTGAATATCTTCAAGGATTGCTCTGAAAGCCAGGCTCTTATTAAACAATAACTAAGCTATATCTGCACGTGAGTTTTTTTAAGGTGGTGCTCTACAGAGTTAGAAGTGGTCGGTTGTTTGACTTCCGTTCAGACAACTTCCTTCAACTGTTATTTGCATCGCAGTAGTCTTAAGAGACCTGGATCCGGAAAAGGCCTCACTTGTTAACACACAGTGTGCACACACTCAAGTAAAACAGGACTATTAAAAATACTTACTGCACAAAATCCAGTAGGACAACACCCAACCAAAAATGACTAACCACAACAGGATGGACAGAGTAGGCTTTGTCTCTCCTCTGGATTTCACATGTGTTTACCTACCTCTGTCTGAACTTCTGCTCCGCAAGGAGCAAAACTGCTGCTGCTGCTGTTAGCAGGCAAATGTGCTGCCTGGTTTCTGGCCACATGTTTCAGAAGAAATGTCTGACCAAGGGCAGAAATGGTAGCTGTCGCTTTTACACATTGACAAACCAAGAACACACCTTACTTTCCTACTTCATTATATCATGAAAAAATCACTCTCGAAGCACTGAAGTGAATAAAGTCTAATTTCCTGCCTCTCCCAACAGATCGATACTGATATCCCAGATGCAGCAACTTTCCAACAATGTGGTTTTGAGATATTTAGAAACAAATCTTTCTCCTCCTCCTTCCAACTTCTGGTATTCCCCTGACATAAACATTAGAGTAACCTGTAACTTGAACTCGTACTATTTATTTTTTCCTTTGTTAGTCATGGGATTCCAGGTCACCTGTTTTCACAAAGTTTGCATGAACACTGCGTCTCATAAATTTCTATTGGTCTCAAAAGTCTTTTTTTCTGCCTAGCTGAAACAAAACCAAGCTAAAGCAAAACATTTCCCTCACCTCTGAAGAACATAGTTTCCCTGCCTCCTAACAATGGTGGTGTATTTCCAGCATGTTACAGGGCTACTTTAAATGTAGCAACTCAAAATTACTGTAGAGATAAGAAGGTTAGAGGAAAGCAGATAGTGTTACACAGGGCGAGCTCCTCACCGTTTTGACATCCAGTTTTACGCTTCCCATACATGGAAAATCAGTTCATTTGCAGGAGATAAACTCAGTACTGGCTTAGGAGTCAGAGTAAAACAGCAAAACCATTAGCTAGTCTCGAGATAAGTATTTTAAGGACAAGGTGGTTGGGCAGAAGCCAGCTGAATTTCCAACCAGACAGCTGCTTGCCTCTTGGGCTCCAACATGGGACAGGTACATTTGTCTGATGTGTCGAAGAGAAGCCTCCTGTTTTACAAGACTACAAAGTGAAAGGCATTTGGGAGGGGCACTGTCAAAGCACTATCCATGCACTTACGGACTCCATAGTTAGAGAGTAAGTAAGCAGGAAATGTTGCTTTCTTCTCCCATACTCTCTCTTCAGCCTTGTGAGGTTTGACATGCGATTGTACCAGGAAGACTGTGACCAGTCTAGCTAGAGACCTCATTGCTGATGTCAGAAGAGTAAAGTACACTGACACAGTTATTTTCCTGTTTTCAAAAAATAGACGATATACAGGATTGGGTGTTTGCTAATCCCCTGCAAGGGTGGGAAGGCGAGGAGCAGAGAGAGCGAAGGTAACCCTTCCCACAAGCACAGCTGGCTGTGGAAGGTAATACCTCTGCTCCCACAACAGGAGAGACCGCTGGCCCATCGACTATACACTCACTTCAGTCCTGACTTCAATCAGACCAACTAACAAACCATCCTCTGTCACCAGTTTTCTAAATACCAATTTTGAACATTGACACTAGTTTTGATTAAGGTGCATGGGATTGTTAATCAGTGTCTGTGAGCACTTTAAAACTAAAGAAGCGCTATAACCAAGAGCAAGGTTCTGTTACACAGGGACACGTTTACTCTGTACCACTTTGCTTTATGCACCTGAGGTCATGGGGTTTTTTGAAAACACAAAACATGTGAGGAGGGGACACTACGATTTACAAAAAGCATTATAGTTAGACAACTTACCAGCCAGAGTACCCCAGCAAGCCACACTGTCCACAAACATCCACTTCAAAGGCATCACTTGAAATCATCAGTCTCTCCAATAAAAGCATGCTGGCTCCATAACCTATCAAACAATCCCGCTCCATCTCTCCAAGACGCAAACCACCATCACGGGATCGACCTTCAGTGGGTTGCCTTTGAAATAAACATTTGAAAAAATGTAGTAAGTATTCCAGAACATACATTCTACAACTTTAGGAATGCCTGTCTTCAAACTGTAGGAACCAAGTAGGATCAATGGACTGCTGCGTTCCACAAACCAGAGCTGTTGATCTCGCAAGAGTTGAAGCAAATCTTCTTTGCTTCTGCACTAGCGATACGATGTAGTTCTGTGAGTAGCAACTGCAGCACCAGGCCACAGCTCTCTACCTCACAGAATGTCACTGAATAAGTGAAAACAAAAAGAGACCGAACAGTATCCAAGACAATCTGAGCACAGACTTGGTACTCTTTTTTCTTGATGAGATATTCATTATAGTTTGTAGCTCACTAAACAAAACAATATTCAGCAGCTAATGAATGAATCATCAAGCTGATGTTTCAGCTGCACTACACACCTAAGACTAAATTCTTAAAACAAAACCATTTTTGATCTGGGAGAGAATAGCAAAACAAAGCAGCAAACAAGTAGTATGCCTATTACTAATCCATTATTGATATCCTACCTTTTTTTTTTTTTAAGGTAACATTTATCTAGTTTATTTTTTTCATGCCTGACAGTTAATGGACTAATTTGCATATTGTATATGTTCCTGGTGTTCTAGCTCCTCAACACAAATCAAATCGATTGCTTTGTCTGGAAAGACTTCTTGTCCTCATGGTGCTAGAGGAAAATTTTAACAAAGTAATACAAGTATATGCTACAGATTTTGAGACAAAAGGGCAAAGTACAATATATTATTTAACATTATGACTGGCTTGGGCAACTTTTTTTTTGTTGGACAGGGTCAAAACTTTTAACCTTTTGTTTGTCATACTGCAATGTCATACGTTATCTGTTCTACGCTCATGCACTAGCACGATGCTATAGTACTTAAGTTGCAAATACCAGAGTGAACTGTGAAGCAAATCCAATCTTAAATTCCTTAAGCACTAACATATTGTATGCATTTTATTAAATATTTCCGTCTTAGTATATTCTCTGAAACATGACAGCAAAGAGAAGGAATTGAAAAAATGTTACTGGCAATCATAAGATGCTTCACTGCTCAGTGAAACCTCATGTTTACATGCTGTTTCTGACACCTGCAGTACTGTAGTCTACTGAGAATATCCAACTGGGCCGTCACTTCTGGAATATATTTTGTTTATATTATTTCAAACAACCAAATTTGTTAAGCACACAAAATGTATTAAAAATAAGGTTTTGCCAATTTGCAGCTGAGAGGAAAGGATTTATAAAAGCCTTCAACATCTAATAACCTTTGTAAGAAGTGTAAAGATATCTAATTACCAGACCAAAATATCTTCTAAAGATACAAGTTGTATTTGTTTTTAGGGGGAAGTAGTTTCCCTTACTCTGATCACACTGGAACCTTAAAACTAATCTGCTTGTAATTCAAATCGTCCTTTTCATTCATATAGCCACCTATTTTTCCCACTGTTGGGAGAACGGATAGAAGCTGTTTACATCCTGATTAGACTCCCCAGGGCCCCCTCCCCAGATGATGGTACCATCACTGTTCAGATGCTGTTTTAAAGGACTAACCCTGTGGTGAATGCAGTTTCTGTTCTGAAGTCCCAGGAGGTGGATTTTAAAAGCAGTTGGGGCCTCCAAAGGCACAAGCATTTGCTGCAGTGTTAGAAGCCCCTGGACTTCCTTTTATCAACTGACTTCTATAATATTAGTTAATATACAAGTCTGCTTTCAAAAGTTTCACAAGGTGCTGTTCCACAGTATAAAATGACAAAATAATTTTAAAAATGTGAGTCCAAATAAAACCTCAGTCCAATTAAGGGATAATAAAGCCCCTGGAAAAACGATGGGCTCTCAACTCCAGCTCTTTAAGAGTTCATATGTCATGGGTCTTCCAACAAATTCAGGATGAAGATTTCTTAAGACAGATGAAATCCCATTAAAACAAAAAACCACAATTTGATTCTTAAGCTCTTAAGTGTTTCACTCCCACTGTCAAAATGACCTCATTAAAAACCCAAACCAAAACAAAGAAAATCCTCCCTCCCTAAAAAGTAGTTTTCTAAAGTACCAAAAATTTCAATATTAAGATTTGGCCTTTGAAAAGAGTCTATCTTATGCTCCCTAAGTCTATCAGATTCTTTTTCCAGTTCCCATGAGTTTGAAAATTCTTCATACTAAAGGTTGTTTAAAATGTTTAAAACAGTATTTATAAAGCATTTGTACTTCCCCTTTCCCACTATATACATGTACACTGCAGCTGTTGCCCTGGGCAACTACTTCCAGTCTTTATTCTAAATATAACATTACGAAAACAAAGCAGAATCTTGAAAATAAGATTGGGAATATCATTAAAAAGAAGTATTTTTTTTTATTTTCTTTTTTTTAAATTAAATTCTTAAAATTCTTAAATGCTAAATAAAGTTCAGTGACTCTTTAAATAAAAAAAATAAGGCCAAGTGGTCTTCACACTATTTAACTGCTGCATTTAGAAAAAAAGCATCAAACAATTAACTTGAGTGTTTTTAAGCACATTAAGAATTTATTGGCACTAATTCTGAATTTTCTGGAAGAACAGCAGGTTCAGCTTTATGGCCCTGCTCCTTGTTTCACTGGCCAGTGTGGGGAAATAAGTCTACCTCCATGAATAAGAGCAGGCCTTGTAGGTCTCAGCAGCTACGGAAAACCAGTGCCTGTTATGGAAAACCAGTGGCAAACTCAAAACGCAGTCACTGGTTGAAACACTGATCTCCAAGAAGTGGAGTACCTAGAAAACACTGAAGGAGGAGGGCGTGCCGTGCTCCCACAGTCCCAGAGCACAGAGAGGAGCCCTGACCAGTGTCACCACATCATTTCCTTGCAGAACAATAGGAACTGGCATATCTAGTAAGTTCAAAAGACACACAGTTGGCAGCTCTGACAACGTCCACCAAAACAACTACACATGCAGAAAGCTTATATCAATCTCATATAAGGAAAATTAAAAAGCAGTTTATCTATTAAAAAGACTTAGCAGGATTGGGTATCTTGGCAGCACCATGTACAGAAATACGTTCTAAATTAATTGTCAACTACTCATGCCAAAATAAAGTCAGTATTGCATTTCGTTTAATAAATACCAATTTAGAGGGCAACATCCTGGTGTTTTTTGACTGTGTTGACAAAGAGTGCTGCTTTGCAATTCTATAAATTCATGTTTTAATCATAAAAGTATCTAGAATCAGTGATGTTCAAGAAATTCAAGTCTTTTGCTTTATTCCAGATGGAAATTCAGCTTTGCTCTGTCAGTTAAGGTACACTTGATATAGAATAAAATGCCTTTACAAGATAATGACAGTTAAATTCCATGTTAGAAGCCGTTACAGGGTTACTTTTAAAAGCAAAAAACAATGTTAGAGGCAATCTACTCTCCAGGAAGCGCAATGGATCATAAAACAATAGTTGAGTATGAAAGCTGGCAAAGCAGACTGCCTCAGCAGAGGCGATGGCAATAACAAAAGTTTAATTAGTTGAGGAGAAAAAAGAAAATTCCTAAAAGACTAGTCCAGAGGCAGCATGGATTGAACATCCACTAGCTTTCCTGAAAGTCAAATAAAGAGATCTAGCTATATGCTATGATGCTATTGACTGGAACAAAGAACTCAAAGAAAGTAAGAGGTGGGGGAAATCACATCACCTTCAACTTTACATGTAAACATTATCTTGACTTGGGATTTAGGCTTCCTTTAAATTCAACAGCTCTAAACAGCTGAGAAGTTGGGGAGACAATACGAAAGCAGGTCAAGGGATTGAGGCACACTAGGAGCTCCAGTAAACCAACTGCATACATCATTAGCTAAGACAATGAGTTTTCATTTTCATGTGAAGCATCAATACCATGACTAACACGCTGAAGAATAGAAAATGGGGCAGACAGCCCATTATTTGGGAATAACACGTTCATATAGGCAAGCAGCTCTCGTAGGAGAGAATGGTTGTGCTATACTTGCTCTTCTTAATATGGTTGGTGGAAAAGTTCAGCCAAGAATTTAAAAAAACACCCCACTTTTTCATGATTTCTCTCCCAGTTCAACCACTGACATTTACTTCCATGGAAAATGTGAGACAACTTGTCCCAGAGACAGCATCAGATTGGAAAGCCAAAGGCATAGGAAATACACAACAAAAAGCAAAAGATCCTTCTGTATCTGGTACAGCAGAGATCTGCCCCTCCGTTCTCCATCAGCACATCAACAGGTAGAAGCTGCACCTATTATGAGGACAGACTTGCTATCTTGTGCGGTCAGGTAAGGCAAGAGAAGTGGATCAGCATACGATAAGAGGCATAAAAATCAATTAAGGAATATGAATCATATTTGTTATAGGGAAGAGTAAGGGCAGGTCAGACACAACTTTGCACTTACATCTCAAAAACAGTATAGAAGGGACTGGCCCATAAGAAGAGTACCACCATGCAGCAGGTGGGGTATAAATACCATACGTGATAGTCCAGAAAAACTGGCAAGGGACTTTTGGAATAATCTCTGCTAGAATGTTCAAGACTAGCTGGCAATTAACTTTCTGTCAAGATTTAATAAACAATCCTACTGTGATGGAAAGAGGTGAACTAAACAATCCACCAGAAGCCTCCCCAAAACAAAGCCTGTGCCACTAAACTGTTTCTTGTGAACCAGGAGTATCAGCAATATAGAACATGAGTGCAAGCAGCCACAGAGATGGCTTTGAAAGAGATGAGGTTGTTACCTTTTCCAGCTTTGAAGCAGGATGCTTCAAATTCCCAAGGTCCAGATAACATAAGCCCACCTTCTAGGGCTTGTATTACCTATTACTCAGAGTTCATCTGCTGGACTTCAAAATTTGGTACCAGAAGACATCAACATGGTAATCAACCTTTTTGTTAGAGAGAAAACCAAGTTCAGGCTTACTGCAACGATCACGATCCCAAAAGAACTCAGGATGTATCTTTAATTGTTGGCATCTCTGTAATTTTTGCAATTTATCAGTGTGAAACTGCTATTTTCCTGCAAGGTACTGAGCGGTAACTGTGGACCAGCACGTACAACTCTGAATTCAGTGTTAGAGTTGAATGGAAGAGCCTGCAAGGCAAGGTGCAGTATGCCAGGGATGCACATTATTCTGATACTTGTTTCCACTACACTAGGGACAACGCACTTGCTTTGCCTTGACAGCTTAAGACATGGGCTGCATCAATATTAAACTGCTGAATACCCCAGCATGCTGAAATACTAAAAGAAATTTCTTCCTTCTACTCATATCCGACTTTGTAAAAGTACAAATATTGAAGAAAAAGAAAATCCTCCTAAAATACCTACGATGTGAGCAATCTGACAGGAAGGGGCCAGAGTGTGCACTGGGAATCAGCAGATGGTATTTTCACCAACCGCTAACAGAAGCCTGAGAAGAAAACTCAGTTTTGGACCACATAGAGCACACCTGGACATTCAGAACAACCTCCTGCCACAGTCCACCATGAGAGCCCGTAGGAGTGTATTAACGGGTAATAGCACTTTGTGCCAGGTATCAAAAGGTAAAAAAGTCTTTAGTTTATACTCATCATTCAGCTGGGCACACCTCTGAATGTATGCAAGAACTTTGTGCTTAGCCTGTAACAATACCTGGTGAGCACCGCTCTGGGTCCTCGAGCTCTTGCATGCATTTTATCCAACACCATGTGCTTCAGTTTCTGGTAGTACACAGGGCCAAAATAGATATAAGCTTCCAAAGGCTCCCTGAAGGAATGAAAAGAAACAAAAAAAACCAAAACCAATATACACAGTTAGCACATACTTACCTGAAGAGATACAACAGCATCATGTACAGGAGAAATTCAAAACAATTTGGTAAACATGAGTCCCAGAAAAATGTGTTTGGGCTCTCAGGGCAATGGGTCTGCAGATCCCACAGGGAACCCCTCTGAATTCAAGGGCAGTACACTTTCAGTACCACATACTGCTGTATCCACCCTAGTGAGGAACAAGCTCTTGAACCCTGGCCATACACTGCGCAGACGTGCTGCTATAGCTGCAGGTGCCTGTTTCAGCTGTACCAAGTTAAATCCCTCCTCTGTCTGTGCAGGACTGTCTCGTCATCACTAACTGACAAAGACTGTAAATGCATCAGATCCGCAGGAGTGACTTAAGATATTTCTATTTACATTCCTTCACTTAACATCACTCACATACAAAACCTAAGGTAGGCATCTACGTAAACAAATGCATGCTGCATAAATGCTCAAAACATCATTTTTATAGGAGCACTTTAAGGAATTTGCATTTACAAAGACAGCTTAGCACTGGCACACTATGAACTTGTCTTCCCATCCAGATGGGTGAAAGCCCTCCCTGAGCAGCTGTGCTGGGGCAGCACCAGTATCCATACAGTAAACAACATTACTGCTCTGGCTGCTGGGGGCTCGGATGAGGCAGGTAAAAGGGCTCTTTGAGAACTGCGTTCAGGCACCTGCATAAGCTTGGGAACATCTGTAAGTAGTACAGGGGGTGTTACTCCATTCTACAAGTTGGAGTAACAGCTAAAGATTTTTGTGTATATAACACCCTCAAACCACAAGAACACCATAAGCCCCTAAAGATCAGAAAGCAACAGTTGAAACCACTCAGTCATTTGCCAGCTACCACCTTCGACACTAAGAACATCCAGATTTAACACAAACTCAGCACTGCCACTGATTTACTTTTTTTTCAAATGTATGTGCAATGTAGAAAAAAGAAGGAGACAACATTATGGCACTTCCCAATCAGAGTCACTACTGACACGATGCAGTGTTATTCTAAAAGCTGCCTACCGAGGAAAAGAATAAAACTTAACTAGACATCTGGCATTTGCAAACTTCCACACTGTTACGAAATCTGCCTTCAAATTTCATAATAGATAGATTAGGGATGTGAAATTTTCTTGGAAGAATTCCAGTAGCCTAAAGTCTCTAATTAGGGTACTACAAAGATGAAGTTTTGAGGACGAAGGTTTTTTAGAGCCAGATGATTTTATTCTCCCTAGGAAAAAAGATCAGTCATTTTAGTTAAAAGTTACCATGATACATCAACAGAAAGTGTTTCAAACACCAGGATACTTGATATATAATTTATGGAATATGGAGAGGGTAAGGAAAACAAAATCATCTCTCTGAAACAAAAAGAGAAAAAAACATATGGAATAAATTGGCAGGAAAAGAAATTAAAATAAAAAGTATTTAAAAAAAACACCTTACAAAAGAGATCTAAACTTTTTCCTTGAGAAGAAGGGGTCTGGGAGGATAATAAAAATAGCAGGAAGGTAGGATTAAAATACATTTTGGAAGGGCAGGCATGTGAAGCCATATGGCCTTTTCGTGTTCCTAAACTATCTTATGTTCTTTGAACTCTGCGTCTCAGAAGCCAGTCCGAGCAACACAGCAGGAAGTTTGCAGATTAGAGTATTATGCCAGACTAAATCATTGTGTAATCGAAAGAAGAAAAAACAAAAGAAAAAAGAGCACACACAAAATATTCCCAAGGGATAGACACCTGCCTCTAAATCTGTACTTTACAGTACTACTAAAGCCAACATGAAAATGCTTATCTGATTCCAAGTATATATAAGATTTGCTGCCAACAGAAATTGATATTTCTGAAGATCTGTCAGAAAGAAAACGTTAATTTTACCTTTCTTTGTCACGCAGTACAAGTTGGGAAATTTTCAAATATACTACAGTGGCCATTCACATTACAGCCATGCAAATACTAGTAATTCTTAAAATGTGGAACCAGAAAATACTTTAAGAAAGAAAAAAGAGAAAAAAAAAAAAAAAGGCACCATTCTTCAGCCCCTTCCCTTCATTTTTCAGAGAAAGTTCCTGAGCTCTGCGACTTGGGAAGACTTTTCAAATGTGTCTCAACAGGATTTCCCCACTGCCCTGAAACACCTAAATCTATACAGCAGATTCTTACCCAGTGATACCAGATGTTACATAATCCTTCCCTAGGTAGTTATAACCATGGCGAATAAGATCTTCACAGACATCCTTAACTTTACTGCCTCCAAAAGCTGTTCCATAGTGAAATCTGCCATCGAGGACCCCAGCCTTTCCAGCCAGGAGTTCAATTAATTTTCCTACCTGTGCAAAGAAAAGCAGAGTTAACAGCCTGCTCGCTAGTACGGGCACATTGCTGGATTGATCACAGCATAAGTTAGCCAGGCAAAGTGTCTGAGATGGCAGCCTGGGTTACTGCATGAAATGGGAAGAGAGGAAGAAAGCCAAGAACAGGGAGTACTCCTGTGTGAAGGAGGAAAACTGGACTCATCGCAGGGTCTGGGAACACCTTTATGGTCCTGAGTCAGGCAGCTCCATTTTTTCCAGTTGTCTGGAAAACGAGCAGGATGCATAGTGTGGTCTTCTGCTCTAGAAAACAGCCTCAGAGATTGCCACGCAACAGTGCAGCAGGGGGAACACAAGGGAAGAAGCTAATAACAAAAAAAAGATCAGAGAGTTTATGAAGCAGAGGTCCCATGTAAAGGGCAGGCTGTGAGGTATTTGGTGTGACCCTGAAGCACAGGTGCAAGACTTGCATCAGCTCCAGGGAGATGTGCATGAGTTAAGAAGTTACACAGGTGCAGAACTATTATTGAAACACCTCTCCAACCTCTGCCTCACAATCTGCCCCAGCCGGCTTAGTGGGCACAGGCAACAGGGATGGAAAAGCAAGAAATTTTTAAACAGAAAGGGTGCAAGTGAGGCATTTAGTTGCTTTCCTATTAGCTTGATTCACAACAAAATGAGAATGATGTCCAAACAGCCCACACCCCTACTGCTTTTATGGCAGGATGTTTCAAAACATGAAAAACAGAGGGCTGACTACTTATAGGAGAGTAGGCACTTGGCACGATGACTGGAGAATATTCTCAGTGAAACCAGGTTTCATACTTTTTTTCTTTTGTTTCTTCTGGCTCATCTGCTTCACTTTTCCTATCAGGAGACACCATCTTTTTAATCGTAACGTAACCACTAACCGTCATACGCGATGGGAAGCCATGAGGGTTCATTATGATATCTGGACAGATTCCTGTATCGCAAAATGGCATGTCTTCCTGGGGAACAATCAGCCCGCACACCCCTGCAGAAGAGAAAACATTTCAATTCACAAACAGCAAACCACCAACAGGGCTGACGCTCATCACCAGATTTTCTTTAGTGTTTCCCTCCTCCTCTCTTTCTCATGGATCACATTTTACCCAGATTCATTACCATGACCAGTGCTCACAACCTGCAGGCTAGAAGAGAGCCCTTGTGACAGGACTGGCAAAATTAGCATACCCTTACATAATGCTCCCAGTGATTTGTGAGTTAGCAAATTAGGGAAGAAAGCTTTAGATACAGTTTTCAAAGGGAATCAGAAACTTCTGACCAGTCAGACTGGAACATCTCAAGAGAGATCTAGTTTTTAGAGCTGATGCTATAATATCCTGGAAAAAAAACGAAGAAATCCGGTATTTTAAAGTATCTCTTTGGACATAAAAAATTACTATTGATTTGAAATCTGTGTATCATATGTATTTTTACTAAAGACCTTGAATAAAAAGAAAGCAAGTCAGGACTTTGTCAGGGACCGAGAGGAGATAAGTAGGGGAAAACATAAAAGTACCCCAAAGGTTTTTTAAGGGAGCATTCATTTGCTGAGCAAAGACTGCTTTCGATTAATTACAAAGTACAACCCACTCCAGAGACTGCTCATATTTTGTCAGTTCATGAACACAAACTCAATCTTTAAAAGTTGTGGAAGCTTTTTTAAGTCTCCATCAGTACTGGATATAAAACTAACAAAAGCCCCCAAACTCTAAAAAAGTATTCAGGAAAGACTAAACAGAAACATGAAAACTCATTTAAAATAGTCAGCCATGCAGCCTAAAATTATTCTTCAAACCCTTAGAACTATTTCTACAGCGAATTCTGCAGATCAAAATACTGCAGCTATAAATGACCAAGAGATCTAACATTCAAATTTAGGTGCTAAAATGCAGCTGCTTAAGCCCGTACTCCTTTGAAGCAAAGCTACTGTTTCAGCTGGACAATTTCTTCCAGAAGCCCTTAGAGTTGAAAAAGTCTGAAAGCTATTTGAGATCAGTCTGTTACAACGGCCAGAGCACGCTTTGGGAATGGTCCTGGAGTGGAGGGGGCTCCTGGAAGACTGAGGGTGCTGGTTACATCCCTAAAAAGGCATCTCCCGACCAGCCAGTTCACAGGGGGATATTGGCGTCTGCTCAGGAGGGAGCTCCTCTTCCACTGTCCAAGCAAGACAGGGATAGGTGTATGGGACAGTAGTTAACAGAATGAGAATGGTAAGTATGGGGGAAGGGAACAGAGAGGAAAAAAAAAAAAAAAAAAGGATTGGAACGTCTGGGGCAAGGGGGGGTGTGTGTGTGTTTATATGTAGTTTTTAAACCTACTGAAACTAATTTTCATTGTTCTAGTATGATAAATCAATAACATCCTTCTACCCCTCCCCACCGAGCAGCAATCATTTGCTGAAGACGAAAAAAAAGTACCCCACAACCAACTCTTGTGCGCATGGCTTTTTTATCCTAAAACTGTATACATAAATATTTTTATTCTCTAAGTATCACGGCACAGGCATTTTGCGTCCTTTGCATTTCCTTCTAAGAAAGCACTAGGTTGCATCTGGCCTTCATGGCACCTGTAAAGCCAAAAATTAAATCTTCGCTAACTCAAAAATTACTTGAGGCTCTGCAAACCTTTTATCTGCCAAGCCGGTTCCCATAGCAGACAGGCCCTGTGTTGTTTGTTTTGTGTGAAAGTGCATGATAAAAGATCCATGAAATCGACACAGAAAGGCAGAACAGCAGAAAGAACTGAGGGCTCTCCATCATAGCGGCTTCTACCCTCCGCTGACTTGGGTAACAATGGGCCCTACACACCCAAGCGCAGATCTAACACAGCTGTGCATTTCATTAGATGAAGAGCACTAGTGACACAAGTAAATAATTAACTTATTCTGGTCCGCTGACTGTGGTTATGAGACCAGTCATAGCTGACAGATTTTAATACAAGTTAACACAAAGACGGCATAATGAGCTTAGAAGTTAAAAACAAAATATTTAGACAGAATCCAGCGATGTGAAGCTCGCTAGGCCATTTATAAAGTTTCTGGTTTACAGGGGTGGCGGGAGAAAAAAAGAGAAAGCCATAAAACCTCAGTTCTAAGCTTCTGTATTTTAAGAAGTCAATGAGTTTATAAAAGATGTATAGCATGCCCATGTGTATTTAGAGAAGAGGACAGAGAAAAGCTGCTTCTTTCCTTATATTTTAAGAAAGTTCATTCTTTCCCATAAAAAAAAAAATGAAGCGAAAGACACCTTTCCTACACACACTACTTCTAAAACAAGTAACTGCGATTCATTTCAGAATAGAAATTTGATTCTATTTTGCAGTCACTTGCCGTCAGAAGCTCTTTAAGAGACTAACTCTTGCAGGTCTGCACTGTAAGCTCCTGAATCTCCTACTCTTTTTCAGCCCCGATTGCTGAGCCCAGGTTTGCAGCCAGGCAGTAAAAGGCAAGGTTTGCAGTTCTGCATTGCTGAGCCGCTACGAAAAAGTGACCAAAGCGAATTAATCCACATAAGTGGAATTATCACTTGCAACTGGCTAATAACACAGTAAAGGAGAAAAGAAGAGGCTGGATTTTAAGGCAGCCTCAAGTTCCAAAAGTTGTCTTGTCCAGAGATGAACTGCATTTCACAATCGAGCTCCTCAACTACTCCCCATGCAATATTCATAAACAGGACACACTCAAATCAGTAGGTAACTTTGCTCTGTGGCGCTTACTACAGGGTTATCAAGATTTCCTAATTGTTGCTAATTTGGACATCACATGAAAATTGATCCCTAACATTCATACATGACATACAAAATAATTTGGTTTCATTCACTTCCCATCCCCTCAGAACTTAGCAGTTTGAAATTTAGCAATGCAATTTCAGACTAAATGCCTGTGGTGGGCCTGAATCTGCTCTGACTCATAAACTTTGTTCTCATCTAGAATCAAGCCTTAACAACCAGAAAAGGCTGCAGACAAAGCAAATGTGGACTATGTGGACTAACAAGAGGGTTGTATGTTTGAGCAAGAAAGCATCCAGCAGCTTGCTACATCTCATTTCTTTTCAACTGAAAACCATATTGAATTCTAGAAAGAAACTTTGTATATCAATTTCATAATATCATTTTAGAGGGAAAGTCAGGGAAAATACTATTTTAAGATATCTCAAAAAAAAAAGAAAGAAAGAAAAAAAAAAGGTGGATTAAGAAATATGGCTTCCAAGGATGCAAGGATAACAGTTTAAATTAGAATAAACTTAAATCAGACATCTACAGTGGTTTAACGGGCAAGTATAAAACAGCCACAGGCAGTGTTTTTCAATGCTATTGTATGCCAGCCAATACATGACAGCCCACTGACTATGCATGATGGCCCCCATCCTCACACACGCTATCTGCATCAATCCTGACAGCATCTCAAGACCCATGTGCCTCCACAAGGTCCTGACAGAGCATAAAGATCCCCTCACCCCTGTACTTTTGTCATTTATGAGTTCCTTTTTTCTAATCAGGAGAAATTCGGGTTTCCAGAGTTGGTATCTTTTATGTGGTGGCTTTTACAGTTTGCTGACAAACACGAACATACACAGACTTGTAAAACAGCCGTTCAGCAGAGAGGGAGAAGGGGGGCGGCACGGAGGGGGCAGGGACAAAACACAACAGTATGGGAAAGTTTTTCACCGGCTAAGATAAGATGCCTTCTACACACACACATGCCAAATGAAAAAAAAAAATCATCAAATAAGTCAAAACAACCTAATATAGAAAACTAATTACTACCAGCAGGAGGGACATTAGAGAGCAAAGGAGACTACGTGAATAGAAGCAGCAGTAAAACCAGTTTCTATCAGCAAGATAAAAAGAAGTGCATTACTAAATGTGCTTGTTTACTTAGTCTAATGATATGGTGGTAAAAGAGCTAAAATTAACTTGAAAGGTGTCTATTTTAGATTTACCAGAATCTAGAAATGCTCCTGAGAAATAAGACTATGTTACATAATTAAGAGGAGTTGGATCTATAACACAGCACTGTATATTGTAGACAAAAGACAAAGAGATTTGCAAAAATTAGTAGGGTTGAACAAAAATGTACATCTGCTTCAGAACTCTCTAATTATATACTCTGTTGGCTAACTAAGCATAAAACAAGTTCAGAAGAAAAAAAGTGCTGCATCACATAAGCTTTGTTCAATACTGAATCATTCACTGATCTATCATATCACTTGCTACATCCCATTTGACATAAGAGGTAAAGAACAGAATTAAAATTAACAGATAAATAATGCATAAGTAAACTTCATTAGTTTTCTTATTAAAAACATCACTCTAAATGAGAGGAGGTGCTAGAAGACAATACAGTTTGTACACTGCTTTCCCATGAGCTGCTGAATGGTCTGATGTGATAAATTTGCATAGTCTGAAGCACACAAAGAGCTGATTAATTGAAACCCTTACAATGCTTCTGGAAGCAGCTATTGTAAAACAATAACCATAGGAACTTTACAAAATACACATGGCTGAATGAGTCAAGAGCTTAATAAAATGTGTGTTCAGGATACACTATTTGGAAACAGAACTAGAGATTTTTATTCTGTGCCATAAAGTGTTAAAATCACCCTAATTTCAGAGGTTCAGTTGAGGATTTACTAAAAAGGTCAGAAGGTTACCTGTTTGCTGCTTGAGATAAAAAAAATGCTGTAATTTTCCTCTTAACCCAGTAAGCTAAGCAGCAGGTTTGTTACAAATAAATAGAAAAATAACTTACGAGAAGTTTTAATGGCATTCTGACATCTCATTTTCTCATATTCAACTTCTGAAGATAAACAGAAGGTAAGAAATTCCTACCTTTCCTGATGCCTAATAGCCACTAATCATCCCACATTCCTGCAGTCAATAACAGCAAATTCTTTTTAATGCCCCTTCAGCCATTTAATTCCTATAAACCCACCAATGTTTTCTTAGAGATAAAGTGCTAAGTCTGACATGCAAGATAGGGGAAAATGACATACGTGGCCATTTAAAACTAACATCTTACTTGACATGTTCTGCTTATACATACTGTACAAGTGCCCATTAAAAAGAGAAAGATAAGCTGTTCTCAACTCTGAAGTTTGGCAAGCAGAAGGCAGATGCTCAAACTAGTAAAAGTTTTAAAAAGTAAGCAAGGTCAGACTTTGGTAGATAAGTGGTATTGTCACAAAGTTTATGTAGTTGACAATGCTGTGAATGGATTTTGGTTTGACACTAAAGAACATGGTTCATTTAGGAAAACAAAGACCATCTTTCATGAATTTAAACTCGCCTCCTTGTCTTTAGAGTTGTTTAAGTGCAGATACTTCAGAAAGGTTTAATCCTTTATCTTAGATCTTCAGCTATTAAAAAGCTTCTGTTTGCCAGTTCAAACAATCTCTTGCTTAAATACAGTTTTTCCACTCCTCAGGAATACTGTTCAGTATTGCTTAGTTCTGTGATCTACAGGACCTTTGTTGGAGGTGTTAATCCTTTTTCACATGAGAGACTGAGAAATGTTCTTTCAGAGAAGTGATATATTGCTTTTTTTCACATCAAAGGAACCAAACTTTTTCCTCATTGTGACTTGTAGCAAAGCAAGAGGAAATCTGGAAATATAATAATTTAGTTTGTATGGAACTCAGATGAAGCTTCTTTAGCTTAACAATCCTTTAGCCATCTGCGCTTTTAAAAGTGACTTTGCTTGAAGAATGCAAGATTAAAAAAAGCCCAAATAATTAATGAAAAAAGTGTCTTTACTCTTCTGGAAAATAAACGATACAATATAGTTAAAACAAAGTCCTACAGTTCAGGTAAATCCTCTCTGGTAGGTAGATGTTTATTTGTCAACAACAGAAGCTTAAGAAGCTTTTATAGACTAAAAGGATGGTCCCAGTCCCAAAGATCTGACTGCAACATCCAATTAGAAAATGAATATTGAAACAGAGCAAAAAAACCCCCATGATGGCCTCATTTGTTGTTGGCTTGTTTTCTGTTGTTTTTTTTCTTCTCCCCGTATACTACTTTGTTGACAGATCTTGAAGGAAAGGCTAGCTTTTACAGGCAGTCTGGAAAGAATGTACTTAAAACACGGACTTGCATGGAAAGAGGGTGTGGTGGACAGGCCAGAAGTGGTGACCCTTGCCGATATTGTGTTGACATGTGAGAGGACACAAAGAAGGTAGCAAATATAGAGGCAGTGGAACAGATCTAGATTATTAC
Organism: Baryphthengus martii; assembly: GCA_013396935.1. Classification (NCBI taxonomy): domain Eukaryota; kingdom Metazoa; phylum Chordata; class Aves; order Coraciiformes; family Momotidae; genus Baryphthengus; species Baryphthengus martii. The sequence goes on along the minus strand of VWZK01009041.1, from coordinate 59,315 downwards.
AGAGCCCTACAAAATGTACCTACATATTTAAGAAAAGGCTTTTAAGTGACAAAAGGCTAAAGCTGGTTTGTGAGATTTAATCTGTTGTATCCCAGGCACTTTCCAATTCCCGTACTCGGCTTCCTTCTGCTCCAGTGACAAAGTATAGCTTTGAAATACAGATCAATCTGGAATATGGGAAAAAGTCCAAGAAAAAAACCTTGAGAAATGTGGTTTGTGCAATCTCTTATTTTGCACATATTTAACTATTTTAAAACTACTATTACCAATATTGTGAAATCAAATCTCACCTTCATGCGTTCCTTCTAGAAAATAAAAATATTTCACAGACAAGATTGAAAATACAGAGAGAAATCTGCTTTCTCTCCTCTCACTGAATGAAGGTACTTGTTAGTTTAAGCTCATCACAGGCTTAAATGGCCCTATGATGGGCTTAAAGCTAACAGTCACAAATTAAACTTGAAGTGGTAATCGCCTGCATTCAGATGAAGATGAGTGAACAAATTCAGGGCTAATTGAAAATTCTCTCAATGGAAAACGTTAAACTGTTAGCATTATGACTTCTGTTTCATAAGTGTCTATATTCCTCTGTTATGACTGATCCTTCCCCGAATTGATGGCAGAAAAGGATGGTACTAACTGTATTTTTAAACAGATAGCGAAGGAGATTTTCCCTTTCCTTTTTATGCCTTTTCTCCAGTTCTATCACAGCCTATAATCCAACAATAATGCCAGTATCTGGTTCTTTGCTGCATCCTGCAGTTGCATAACACAGTGAACTCCACTGTTCTTGTCAGTATTTTTTTTCTTGGTATCTAACACATACATCTCTTCCACTAAGCACATTTCTCCTTTCTCCCATTTATTATAACATATTTTCCCATAATGTACTACAAGCCAGTGAACTGAGAGGTTTACTACCAGGAAGACTACGTATCCTAGCAGAATATAGTAAATTAAAACATGATTACCCACTCCAATCACAAGAGATCACCACAGATTGATGTACTGGACAACTAACAAGCACATGCCTGCTAACTCTGTAACACAACTGTTGCAATGCACCCACTCAGATCTCCAAAACCAAGTTGAAAGGGACATTTGCTATTCTGAATAATTGATGGCTTTGGATTATTATTATTACTATTATTATTATTGGTCCAAAGCACAGATACATGAAGGATCACTCTTTCTAACCTGATGCCACATCAGGCGTAAGTATAGGTACCCTCAAAGCTCCCTACAGCATTTAGGATGCTGCTTTTCATTACCATGGGATTTGCACAGGTATTTGATTTGGGGAAAAAAAAATTACTAACTTCCTATGGCTTTTGGAATATTGAAGAAAATACCACAAGATTCCAATACAGTTTGGCGTGTATTAGTTGTTTCTGCATTTGACCAGGAATATCAGGGTTTGATGAGTAGCGAAAGTACTCATGAGATGTCTGTCCTTCAAGACCTCTGAAATGAGCTTGCTCTAGACTGTGAGATGCTTTATGTACATTCAATGGTATGGAAAGCCCTCTGCTCCCTAAAGCCATACTGCAGCCTGCCTGCAACAAGGCTGTTTCATTCTGTCATTCTTCCGCTTTCACCTTTTCTCCTCTGATGGCTCTGGATTTGTGGAGCACATCTTTTTCTTGATTTCTGGAGACGTATGAAAATGAGTTCCATTTAAATCTTGTTCACCTAACTATTTCAATACGTGCACATCAATAGCACAAAGTAGGAGAAAAATCTTACCTGCTCAAATTTTTCATGCAAATGAAATAAATAAATATTTATGACTAACCAAGCAGCTTCTTTAATATAATTTGTAGGCTGCTGTACAGTACTGCACAGTACGGATTGTATTGTTACACAACAATTCGCAGCTCAGATGTCACATACCACTTATAAGGAGAAAAGACTAATTAGATGAAGCTCAAAATATGTGAAGAAATGGGCTCTGCTCTAAAAGTGGTCACAGGCTCAAAAGCACTGCACGTCTTCACTGTGTACGAGATTGAAAAAATTATTTGAAAGAGACTCTCCACAAAATCCTCCTGAGGGGGAATCTTCCTGGAGAAAAGGAAGGAACGGGACAGTTGAACCATTCCAACTGCTCAACTCTTTCTGTTTGCCTCTGAAGCTAATGATCTCCCCCCTCAATTACCAAAACTACCCTATATGGCTGTAGTGCAAGAACTAGACTGGATTTTGAAAGTAAGTCAAGAATGTAGTGCTGCTTGTTTACTTTTCTGAAACCTTTTTCAACAAATCGCTTAGGGACTCAGTAAGAATTGCACCTTCGTTTTAGATCAAAAGCCATCTTGAAAATACAAAAAGACTTCAGTTACACCTCGCCACCTCAGTGCCACTGATGCGTAGGTACTCCTGTAGCCCCTAAAGGTCATAAAGGATCTCAATTTTGACTTAAGGCTACACATGTGAGTAAATATGAAACATTGGAGCACTATACAAATGACTTCTTACTTGTGCCTGGGGTCCATCTATAAGCAACTGCTCTTCATACCTCTTCCCATCACACTGACGCTGAATATGCTGGAGCTGATTGTGTTCAGGCTTCATTTAAGAGAGCTCTAGGGCTGGATACTGCCTGTGTGCTGGTGACATTTGTTGCAGTTTCATCTTTTTTCACTGGCTCAGATCTACATATAGATGTTGTGCAAGTACCAGCTCTCTGCTGACTGACTTCAAGGCATATTTGCCCGCTCTGGTTCTGCTCCAAGGATACAGGATGTGAATCAGCACAAGGTCAAACCCGACATGATTCTGGGACCATGGCACAAAGTACAGAAAGGGATGCTTTCAGGAAGCTCCTCCTAATAACAAGCACTCTCTTCCACATGTCTTCTGACAATGAGAAAACTGCTCACGAAAGGCCAGAGGATGGTCTGAGTCACATTTTCTTGCCATTAAGGTCAAAGGGAGTCCACTGTTTTTTTCAACAGATACGGAAACAGGCTCCTGATTTTCATCTTACTATTAACATCAACACTAGAGAGCTACACGCCGTGGAGCAGCTTCCTAGTAGGTATCCATTTTCAATTCTCGGTTTGAAGACTCAGACGTGCCCCAGATCATGTCCCAGGTGTATTTTCAAAAACTTTTTCTCCTTCTTTCCATGATCTGCTGGTCCACTTCTAGTTGCAATCCTGATTCGCTTCCCTTTTACACCAAGGCTCTGAGCTATCTATCTGCACTCTTGTCTTTAGAGCAGTGTGTCTGCACAGGTGACTTGCAGACATCCCATTCCATCTCAGATCTTTTCTGTCCATACAGAGTAGGCCCTTTCACTCTTTCCTCCAGTCTCTCTCTTGATGACCCACTGAGAAACCTATCACCTAAAACCAAATTCACACTTGAAAAATAAAAGAAACAACCAAATCTCAAAACCTTGCTCTTGTTAAAAATGGGCAACTATTGTATTTTCCGGATTCATAACTCAACAGAGAGTTGTGTTTGCCAATTCCTCTCCTCAGTTCCAGAAACATCATTGCTAAATTAGGTGAACTTAACAAAAAAATAGAGATATAGTCTTCTGCCACTGCATTCATAAAAGAATTGACCCCATCAATGGAAACATGCATATTGTGTATGTATAATAGGCATACTCAACGTGCATTATTTTTATAAATGTGTAGCTTACCTTTCTGCCCATGACGACTGCTAAATTTATCTCCAATTTCTGGACGTCTAGTTTGCCTCAATAACATTTTGATCAAGAAAGCATCCTCTGCATTCGACGAAATCATTACTTTTTCAATATAAGAATCAGTTGCACCTTTGTAGCTAGTACAAGAAGACAAAACATGAGTTTTACATCTATGAAGCAAACACAAGTTACAAACAAATACTTGTGTATTGGTAAGCTTCTGGCCAAACTGTAGTCATGGAACTTATATATGGGAGGCGAATGGAGCAAAGATTATATAACTATTTAAAGTGCCGGATTTCAGTATGTTTCTGGAAAAGAAAAGGCCTAAGACATACGATATGAAATGAGATACAAAATGAAACACACAGAAGTTCAGCAAACCTAATTCTGCCTTTCTGATCTGGGCAGCAATTGCTCGCCTTGCTCTCTCCTAATTTACCAAACTGTAAAGGCTATTCATAGAATACATAGACTGGTTTAGGCTGGAAGGGACCACAAAGATCATCTAGTTCCAACCCCCCAGCCACAGGCAGGGACACCTTCCACTAGACCAGGTTGCTCAGAGCCCTGTACAACCTGGCCTTGAATGAAATCCCCCCACCTTTATTTTTTAATTTATTTTAACATATAATGCACAATTTTCAACTCACACCTCAGAAGCCCTCTCCTGTTCTTCTACAATAGGATGGGAAAAACTCTTACTGACTGTCCTTTCCCGTTCACTGGTGCCTTGGTAAAGGATGTCTAACTGGAGGGGCCAGAATGAGCTGACTGGCAGCCTCTGAGACAGGACGGTCTCTGTCCCCTGGCCTCCTGCCTGGCAAAGTGAAGGAAAATGATCACCAGTCAACGCTGACCATTTTCTGTGGGAGCCAGTATGGAGGAGATGTATCCCCTCACTAAGTACACACATGTCCTCTGCTCTCCCACTTATCCTGCTTTTCTTCTGCTTCTTCATCACTTCATCCATGAGTGACTGCTCTCCCTTCTACCACTATCTGAACTCCCTCCCCAGTTTCTCCTGGGAACCTACTCAGTGATTCCTCTCTATACATAAATCTTCAGGATGGTTCCTCCCTTTCTTTGCAATTCCAGCCTTTCGGGTGTAGAATCTTACTTATTAGTGATTAAGTGGCCAGGCACTTCTGAAAATAACCAAGGCTCTGAAAAATCCTGTGAAAAATCAAGACCTAGAAAACTATGTCTAATTTGCAGAGGAAGGTTTGTTCCTTCGACTTTTCTAGAATTGAGTGTTTTCTCCGATACCTTTCCTCCGTGTACCTTCCCCTACTATAAAGTTATGAGGCAACATACGTTACTGGCACATCTTTGTACTGCGGCTGCTGAGGCACACTACTTCCTTCCAGAGGTGTCTGGGTCACAGTTGGCATAGATTTGTTCACAAGGACTTGCTTATTTTCTACTTTTTCACCTACAAAGAAAAAGAAAAAGAAAGCACCATGAAAACATCTACCTACCTATGTTAGAAATACATTTTAAGCTTTAAAAAAAAAAGTAAGCTAGAAAACAAACTAGGAGGAACAGTTCCAGGAAATATGCCATGTTACTTTATTAAATATTGCATGATAAGGGAATCATTAAACTAACTTTTCTTTTGGTAAAGCAAAGCTTGCGCGCTGGGTGCAATATGAGAATAGCTATTCAACATAGCTGGGCCTAAAGAACACAGAAAAGCATCTGAAATCATCTGCTGTAAGGAGAAAATGAACAAGCAACACTGTAACTGACAAATTTTAGAAATTCACACCTAAATTTGGGACATAACATCACTTCCACAATGAGCTGTGCAAGACTACTTTCAGCCTTTCCTTGCAGTTACTTTTTCCTACCGCTTCTGGTCTCATACAACAGCTGTTTTCCCCTTCACCCCCTCATCCTGCCCAAAGATACTAGTGCCCAACAAGCACCTGCCTCCCACCTCCTCTACAAAATGACACTGAACTTCAGCCTGTCTCCTTTCTGTCCACACCAACTATTTCAAAGAGGTTTTTATCTACATGCTGAGAACAGTCTCAGTCTAGAGTCCGCCCCAATCCTATCCATCCTAATACTTCAGAAGACTCTTGCCTTTTTTTTATATCACTTTGAAAGCGTCATTAAAGTGACCCAATTGTGTTGCTATAACGGAATTAAGTTTAGTGCCTTTTACAGTACCTTTCTTATTAGATCTCAGCTAAGTCATTTCCTAATTGAAGGATGACAGTATGGGAGGATTCTTTCTCAAATTTATTTCTATTGGAAAGTTATACACCTATCCTCACAACTAAATGTAGTTGATCTGTTTTCTTATCTCTCTCCAAACACATTTCTAAAATGTTAATAACACAAGGTTTTACTTCCTCAAAAAACTGCAGTAATTGACAGCATGCTAGGAGGTTTTGATGTACGAAATCAAAATAATAAAAACCAACAATGACAGAACACACAAGAGACAAACAGTAAAAAGTGACAGTATTAAAAGTTCTCCAGTCTGGGGATATGAGGAGTACATGTTCTAATGTTTCAAGAGATTCACACTGTTAAAGACTCACTCTTCTACTTACATATAAAGCTCCCTTTTCTCATGCACAATCCCCCCACCAAAGACTGTTACCATGCTGCTTTCAGAAACTAATGTCTTTAGATTTTTCATTACAGTACTATCACCTTCATGGAAAAAAATAATTACACTAAATATAAAGTAAGGTACATAAGAAATATTAACAGAATACTAATTTCTGTGAGCATGCCATAACTGAACATGTAGTTTGACATACCTGGAGAGCAGATACCATCAGCATCCAAAATTTCATGGCGCCAGATTGGTTTACGGGTAGCTGCATCCAACATCGGACCCATAACTTTGTCAAATGTTTGGTTTGTGTAACGCTTTAGAGTACACTTGGCATTCTTATATACAAGACATCTTCCAAAACCTAAAATGTAACACAAACTCATTTGCCTAGGAGCTCAAAGATTCTTTATAACACTATCAGAATAAAATAAGAATGCGGATCCACCTGCTGAGCTACAGAACACAAAATATTTTTTTATTAATCAGATTATGCATTGTCTTGAATATCTGTAACACTGTACATGGTTACTTAGTAGCTCAAAATTTAAAAATCAGATCATGCATTTTTAGACACTGGACTGTGGTCCAGTTCTGAAGTTGTGCTGATCTGCTTCTATGCCTCTGCACATAAATACACGCGTCATTCTCTTACCTTTGGTGGTCCACAGGCAGACATAACATCGGAGAAGAGACTGTAACAGACTGAGAACAGCACCTCTTCCTTTCAGGAGCTCTAAGAAACCTGAACTTTTACTCATGTTTGTGGTTGACATAAGCTAGCTTACTAGGAAAGTACCAACTGAGTGTTTCATATTAACTATCCCCTCACTCACTTTTTTTCCCCAGCTGAATTACACAGACTGTTATAAAAGAGGTTTGCTTTGGATTTTAAATTTTAAAAAGTAGCATCTCTGGAATTTTTCCTCCAGGTACAGGAACTGGCCACAATATCAAACACTTTCACCACATTTATAATTACAGACAGCCAAACCCAAGGCTTTCTAACAATGCTACTTTATTTTTGTTAATTTGAAAGAAGGCTGTGGCCACATACAGTACGTCTATATCTTTAGATTATGTCAAGTAACTCCTGACAAGCACCACAGCTCTCCCTGTAAATGTTACCAGTCTACCAGAAAAGAAAACATTCAGTTTTAAATCATGCCTGTTGTTGTTTTAGAAAAGGAGGCATAAATTAAATGCGGCAGACATTAATGCCAAAGATACATGTCTAGGAATACTATTATTGCTGCCTAGCAACTAGGAGGAAGGGAGTGTGGGAGGGAGAAAAGTGATGGAAGAATCTGATTTTGGCCACCCAAAACTAAAACCAATTTGATCACACTGCATCATGTCTTCTACACACTTCTACTATGTCAAGGGAATCTATTTAGCAAAGAGAGAGCAGAGAGACTAAGTTTTCTGGCAACTCTCCTCCAGCCCCCAGCAGCATTAACATAAAGCGCTGAAGAATTGTGAAGAGAGCGAGACAGGCGAGACCACTCTAAACACAGGTTTCACTTAATTACCTTGTATTTGCTGCTTATGTACTTTTATTTAAAACACACTGCACTGCACATTTATTTATTTACGAAAGTAGGTCATTAGTTCATCTTTGAACAAACACTAAATTATTTCGGTTTAGACAATACTATAATTTTCTCTCAGAAAGTAGACAATACTGCTATTCCTCCCTCAGAGCACCAGGCTCACAATGAAATGAACTGCCATGCGTTCCATCCCTTTCCCAAATACATTCAGAAGCCTAATTTCATCTATTGCCTTCATTACTGGTGAAAATAATGAGACTTTTCTGGTAGTAATGAACAAAGGTTCAGGTAACCATCTAAAAGGCAAGCCCAAAAGAACAGATTATCTAATACCTTACATTTTTTGTAAACTAAATATTTTCAAAAGGGACCATTTACACTTTTTTATTGGATGTCAAAAGTTACCCATTTTTCCCTTTGATACCCGTACTCAGAAGTTTCTTCACATGTTGGCAACCTGAGTGCACTATTGAAAGCATGGAATTACAATCACTATTCATGCAGAAAACAAACAAAAGCATTTGAAGTAGTTTTGGAATGAATTTTCTTCATTCCTTAATTTCTTAATTTTTGAATTCTTAATTGGTGATGTACTGTTCATAACTGCAATTTGAGTTATTATAGGATGACAGTATGTGACAACAAGTTTACTAAAACATGTATTAGGACGCACACCAGAGATGTGGGAAAGAATTGATGGTTCTTACCTCTGTCCAAAGAGGCCTTGTTTAAGACAAGAGCATCTTCGATATCATAGCCACTGTAGCTCATCACAGCTACTGTGGCATTCTGTCCAGCAGGCAGTTTCTCAAAATCTATCAGTTCAATTGTTTTTGTTTTTACCATTGGCTTTTGTGGATAGGCTAAAAGATACATAAGAGTATCTATCCTGTTTCTTTGATTGTATCCAATAGTACCTGTATGTAAAAGAAAACCAAAAGTGTGTGAACATTAGTGAGTTTCTTTAGAAATGATACGGCTGAAAAATTAACAAAATGCAAATTAACTAAACCTACAAACTGAAGAATTTAATCTAATAATAGAAATTCCTCAAGAAAAGAAGGGAAAAAAAATCATGAAAGACACTGAACCAAAACAACTTTATACGATTATATTTCAATAAATATGTAAGTGGCTTCTTAATTTAAGCTTCCAGAAAGAATTACGTATATTTTATTAAACAGGGAAAACATAAGCATCAAGACAAAAAGAACAACAAAAGAAATTAAAATCAAGTCCTATATAGCTGAATACAAATAAGATTTCTTTTTTAATCATGACACTGAATGAAACTGCAAGTATGAAGTCTGCTTTTATTGTTCCAATAGCCATAGGGGGTTTTTTGGAGAGCTGAACTTGTGTCCCATAAACCTGATCCAAAATTTCATGAAAATCAATAGAAAAACTCCCATGGAGTTCAAGAGGAACTGTGGAACAAGCTCTGCATCTTCCACATCATATTTCCTTCCTTTTCTGGGCAATAATTAGTTCAACAGCAGCCTGTGTTAGGATGTCACAAAGCATATAGTTAGCGACAGCAATGACTGATTCTCTTTCTGAAATTAGAGGCGTCATTGCTCGAAAGACTACAGTAGAAGTTCTCTCACAATATATTTGTCTTTTTACATGAAATTAATTTTAAATTTACGGTTCAGAATTCAATACTTTGTATAGACCTCCCAGCTTGAGACTGAAATTTTTGGCCCTGTCCCATCAGACTGCCAAAGTGTCTTCTGAAATCTGAGGAAAAAATAATTAACACCCAGCAGGGAAACATAAACTGTTGTATAGCAGAACAAAAGTTAAGGTAATCGTATGTTATTAGAGTTTGCTGCACCAGGACTATGCTATGTCTCTAAGCAATTAAGAAATTATAGCCTGAAAAGTTAAAGTTTTTAAGTTTTAAGTACTAAATATTCTGCAGTACTTCTGCTTAGGAAGTAAGTCTTTCAAAATCTTCCATTTTCTCTTGCAGTTTCAGAGGCTGGCTACTTTCAAGGAAAGGTCAAAGCAGCCAATAATATAATGAAGACTTCACATAACCAGAATATAATACACCTGAATGAAAATCTGTACTTAGAGGAGGCCAGTTTCATGTTTTAGATGCATCTACCTGCAATTTCCAAATGTCTGCATTTAAATAAAATGCCTAGAAAATCAAGTATCTAAAACCAGGCAGCATCAAGGGCATTTCCAAAGACTCATCCTTGGCACTAAGCTCTCTCTACTAAAGCACTGCAAGTCTTCTGTTCCCAAGGACGAGAACAGGGAGATAGCTCAACAGGTACCATCTGAAAAACATGGTGTTATAACTGGCTCTTGCATGCCTGGACTTTCCTTGGTTCTAGAAAGTGGATTGAAAGCCACAGGCATGGCATTTTCAAGCTGCAAGGAAGATGTGGTAGAGTTGCCAGGCTTTACTGGTGTCTTGCTTTTGAGCAGTTGCTTTTCTGTCTTTTCCTTGGAGAAGGAAATTAATCATCCTTGAGTAGTATTTTCTGTCTTCAGAAAGAAGCGGGTTGATAGGGTCTGGACTCATCAATGCTGAAGACCTTCCCAGTCACCCTCCCGCAAGGCCCACCATCTGAAGGCCCTATTACGTCTGATATTCTTACCCTAAACATTATACACTGTTTTCGTAAAAAAAAACCACCAAAACATTTAAAAAGCAGGTCTTCCCCCTATACAGCTAGAAAAAACTACTTGAAAATGAGAAACTTTAGGTTCAAACCATTTTTTCCCTCTGCACCTCAAATGAATAATGTGTGCTTTGAGGATAGGTTGTCTGCTGTAGAGCTTATATTAAAAGTTTCATGGATAGATCTATTTTCCTGTAGGTGACAGAAATCTTCTCCTGAGTAAGCCATGCTTTCACTTTTGAAATGCTTGCAATTTTTTTGTCCTCTGAGGTGCTTATATGCTGCACCTGCTTTGGTTCACTGCTTAGGGATGCTACGATCTGAGCATTTGATCATAGTTAAACTTGTCCTTTATATCCTGGTAACAGTCCGTGGAGGCCCCCTATATACCAAGGACTACAGATACATATTTCAGGTAACGCAAATTATATCTCTCTCAGATGTTTTACATATTTCAAAGTTGGCATTTTTATCAGAGGTTCAGATAAACCTAATGGAACAGTTACTCCTTCTATGAGACCAGAAGCCAGACTGACATTACTGAGATTTCGAGCCTCAATAATAAACTGTATTCGGGTAATTCTTCAAGAGTTGAATGCTGTATCATATCAAATGGAAAACATACACATATATATATGTATCAATGACAGATATCCTTTCAGGAAAGAAACTGGTTAGAGAATCATTCAAGAGCATAAGTGAAATTAATTAGCCAAAAAGCATGTCGTACATTAGCGGTGTTTGCCCTAATTGCTACAGTTTAATGGTTATACAAATAATGCCTTCTCTAGACTGGTCTAACAAACCACAGCCCTTAAATTACAATTTGCTTATTTAAAGTTAAGAAGGACCTCTCTTCTTCTGAGGACTGGTGTGCTGGGACAAGACCTCTGTGTGAGTACTGAAATGAAGGAAATCACTAGCTTTATTTCTGTTTTCTCTCTGAAAAAAACAGAGCTCTTGTTTTCTTCAGCCAACTAAAATCAAAGTATAATTAAAGTTCACCATAACAAACCCTGCTCACAATGACCCACATTTATAATTATCCCAAGAGCAAGGAGCATTTTTTTTTCATTGCTAATTAGCTCTGTTTAAAGCAAAACACTCAAAGTTGACCTGGATCCAACAAAGATAATTTTATTGCTTTTCTCAGTGCTTGGTACACTGTGAATGAATGTGTGCAATTCTTTCCCTTTTTCCATTTCCTGACAAGTAGGGATTTTTTTGCGTTAAAGTATCATTTGATCATTCTTCAGTGTGAAGTAATCACTATAAAACGCTATCTATTGATATTTAGCATCAACGGGATTGTTATTCTGATGCAGAAGCTTTTGAGAACTCACCAGAACAAACAGCCAGCTAAAATAAGCATTTATCCAATACTCTGGTGTGTTACTTACAGCAACATTAAACGGTACAATCAAAATTACCAAGTGTAGAGAAATCAATCTATATAAGATATGAGCCAAAAGAGCTACTGTTGCACATGCCAAGAAAAGAATTGTTGTACTTCTGTATTTCCCCTGATTTCACCATGGATTCTCTATTATTCTGTCCTTTTATATGAGCAAAAACCATCAGAGAAAGTACAGGTTTTAAATGTGCACTGAACATTGTGGAGAGGGCTCCAACTCAGCTCAGAGAGATTTTCACAGTACACCTATTAAGTGATCCGGATGCTCATTATTTGAAATAGTCTTTCCACTGTAGAAAGATTAAGTCAGTTAAAAAGATTATGGGTAAACTGTGGGAAGTAGTCTGGCTCACTTCTGTGTCAGCACTTCTGTGCGTGCTACCAGGGAGAGAAGAGCTGGCAAAACCAGACCGTGTCACAGAGCACAAACGCTGCTCCTCCAAGAGCATCGGCAGAATTGGGCCCTGGCCACAAAGCACCCAGGTCCAGCTGTGATGACCAGTAACAGTTGGCTTTGCTTTGACGTTTGTTTCAGTTCTCTGACAATTGGCAAGCTGTACAAAGTTTGGGAGCGCTTTAGCTCTCGGTTCACCAACAAGCCTTTCAGAACTGTCAAAACCCAACAACCCTCAACAGTTACTTCCTTGAAGGACATTTGTCTTCTCAACTCAATTTTAGTATGTTCAGCTGGTTACAGCACAAAGCTAAGCAGTGTATAAAGGGCGTTGCTATTTCACAGAAGCAAAGTAGAATGTACATGATACAATAAGAGAGGATTTTTTGTAGTATCAACGAAGTTGCTTCAACCTAAACCTCTGCAACAAAGCTCTGACCCTTCTAACACTCTCCTCTCAAGTACTTTCTGCTCTTTCATAGGTTGAAGTAATAATTTACACCCAAACCCTCCTTTCCTTACTCAAGAGTTGAGTTACGACATTTGGGTTGAAACTGTAGTGCACAGTTAGGCTCCGAGAGCGTACAGCTTGCCTTACATACCCACACAGCTGCTTCCACAAATGACAGTGTGCATGTGCAGTATGGTGGCTTGATGGCAGCAAAATGTATACGTGTACATTTCTTACATTAGGCTCTCATACCTCATACATAGTCACAGAGGTACAGTGTGTAAAACTGAGGGATTTTCTATGTCTTAATGGAATTTAAAAGCTCCGTTTTAAATTATTTCTTTGATTGTAGGAGCCTTCAATCCTCTTAAACATTAGTTTAGCAATACATGGAATGCAAACAGTACAGACTTCTGTATTTTTAACTTAAATACTTCTTAGGTTTTAAGCTACAACTGTTAACTTTGCACTGAAATGTCAATGTTCAGCTGAGGTCCTCGCAGCTGCTGTTGTATGTGCCACCTAATCGTAACTTCCCCTCAGTCTTACAGTTCAAACTGCAAAATATGGTAAATTATTTATGCCAAAACAAAGGGATTTAATTTCAATTTCATTTCATTGAAACCCAGTTTGCTTACTAAGTGCAGCCCTAGCCCCTGAAGATGACTCATTTTGCCCATGAAAAGGAGGTGTTTTTCAGGGCATTTAATGTTATCCTCCAGAATTTTAATACCTAACACTTTTCAGGGATACTGGATTATCGACCTTATTGCAAGCTCTGATGTCCACCCTCCTTTTACTTGTGTTTTCACACCTTTCCCTAGCTTGATGTTGCTTAAAAAGGAGAAAAGACTGTCCAAAGCTGCTGGCACAGCCTTGTGACATGGTCAGAGGAGGTCAGTGTTGAGTAGCGTACGGCTCTCCCTTCTCAGTGTGAGCCTCGGGGCTCCCGCCATGCCCCCAGGTTTTGACAGTCGGAGTGACACAGTGGACTTGGACATGAGACTTTCCACATGGAAATGTTGGACCAGGAGCTGCTCTGCAATTTCAGGATGGGGAAAGAAAGCACGAAAGGTGGATGGTTACTCAGAGAAGGGGGTTTGAAGCACTGCATCACATCTCTTCATAAATACAAATAGAAAAAAAGTATGTGTAATGTTTCAGGAATATCCTTGAGGTCCCATTTGGTCCTGTACAGAAAAATCTTCACTACCCCTACATATAGCCACTTAGGGTGGCTTTTTTTTAAGCAGTTATTACAAAAAGCTTCAGGTGTTTGCAAATACTTCAGGCAAAGCAAAATACAGCTCAGGTCATGTGCCAACTTTTAAAATGTACTTTTATCTAGCTGCTTATTCTTTGAGTCAGGTGTTTTGTCATAACAAACCGAAACAAAGGCTTTTTTTATTGCTCAAGATATTCAATGGCTTTTGTGTTCCTAGCGTCAGCAGGAACGTCAGAGGATTGTATCCAAGGAGCTAAATGTGCAAGACCTAGGGTCAAAGCAGCTGAATACACCAACCTCAGAAAACACTGACAATGAATTGCAAATGACACTCAAAACAAAACGGGAAAAAAACCTTCACACAGAAAACTACAAAAGAACTCCACAGATACTGAATTGGCTTTCTGTACACACTGATCCTGCTTAACTGTGTGTGGTAACTAACCAAACCTTCTGAGACTAATAGTCATAAAATAGAGACTCAGCGGTGGGGGAAAGATAATGGGATGGGGAAGAACTGTAAGGAAAAAGATTGTATCGCTCCTCTTGTGGCTTTTTTTTTTCTTTATATTTAAAAGGGAGGACATGCATCTGTTGCTATTTTCTGCTATTTCGTTGAACATGACAGTTCAGCACACGGTGGTTACTTTGCTATTAATTCTGCTGGAGAAGTCTCACAAAAGGTGCAGTGTTTCAGTTTTGAACACAGAACACAAAACAAATGGTTTGGTAAACCTAGCAGAAGCGGTAGTTTTTTTGTGACACCAAGTTGTTCCACTGCAACTCTCAACTTGCGAGCCAGCCATCAATACAAGACATAAAACTGGCAAGTACAGCACAAGTCTGAATACAGCTGTCTGAACTGATGTACTACTGATCAGGTTCTTCTTGGGACTCCCTCTGGCTTGATCATGGGCCGTGTGACTTGGATGCTTTAATGCTTGTTTAGCTGTTTGTTTATTACAGGAAGGAGCAGAACTTACCTAGCGTCAATTACTTACAACAGCAAATTTACAAAATGGCTGGGTTTTAATAATCAGCTCTCTCATTTGTAAAAAGAGCTATGAAGCGATCAGAAAATTACTTTCGTTTCAGTCATTTTGCTGAAAGGACATTATCTGCCCTCTTCACCCAAAACATAAAAACTCTAAAATCTTAACTACAGCTGCAGAAAGTGTTCAAGTAACTAAGCCTACTCTTTTACATTTTGATTTCTCTTACTCTCTAACGTCAGTGTAATTATTTACTTATTTATTTTTAGGGCACCTACTCCACTATTCAGGGAAATTCTCCTCTCTCCTTGCTCTGTCTCTCTTTGTGAGAACACTTTCAAACTCTTTTTGTCTGGAATCCCACAGCACATTTCAGCATAAAGAGAATTAAAAAAACAAAACACTTCGCCAATCCTGCACCTATGCTGAAAACTTTATAGTCCTGACAATTATAGCAAAAAAACCCAAACAAACACAAAAAAAGCAATAGTGCCCCAGTTTCTCCAATTTTTCTTCTAAGTATTAAGACCTGCAGATATAGTCTCCATTAAGAAAAATTCTTTTTAATTTTTCCAACTTTCAGAGGTAAATTCTTTATTCCTCAAAGCTAAAGAAGTGCTCCTTTCCTCTTCCTTAGCAAAGCTTTTATATGAACTAGGAATGAAAGAATTTCTCTGTTTTGTCACTTTTGCTACATAGCTCCCAAAACTACATAACTCTCCAAAAAGGAAAAAAAAAAAGTCTTACCCATAGCTTGTTTCCCCATAGCACACTGATAAGTGTTCCTTGGGGACTGGTTGTGGTGAGGATATGGAATCAGTCCAGCGCAGACACCAAGAAGCGTGAAAGGCTCAATCTCTAAATGCGTTGTATCTCTTAAAAGAAAGAGTATGAATTACGGTAGGCTTGTGTACAGATATCTTAACTAGAATTTATTTAATTTAGGATACTTCCATTCAGATCTGTTCAGGAAAATGTAAGTCAGTAGGACCTCAAAATATGGAGTCACTAAGGCATTTTTATTTTTTAAAACCCACAAACTTTTGGTTTTGTTTCCATATGAAAGTAAACGAAGGGCAAATAAATGAGAGATTATAAATTTCCATGGAGAAAAAGCCTCCAGATAACAACCACCCAAGGGAGTTTAGGAACACAATAAAACATCAGTTTATACAGTAAGACCCAAAATGCTTTAAGGAAAGTCTTCTCAAGTTATAAGACTCCTCCACATCAAATTACCAGTCTCAGAGATCTAGAAATCCACTGGGGAGGTAGGGGAAGGAAAAGCAAGACAGATTCAAGTACTGAAAAAAAAAAAAAAAAGTGTAGTATTATTTTTCCAAGGTCTGTTATATAACACCAGTTAGGGGGAAAACATCTGTGTCCAAACCAGATCTAGTGCCATGGGTGATATGGCATAATAAAACACCATCTGAAAAGCTCTGCAAATATTTTGGAAGTGATTATGTTGTTAAAAGGCAGTACTGATGAGAAGTAAAAAGACAAGGATAAAGAGTAAAGACTGAGAGATAACAAAATTTGTTCTACCTGGCATGAGCTTCAGAGTAAAAAGATCATGCTCAATAAAGACAATTAAATCATACGCACATTGAGATGCAAGTGGAGTGACTAATAACTAAGGACAGAGTGTACAATAAAGCTTGGCTGCAGCAGATCTGCATTTTAAAATCAAGATAAGTAACTAGGAAACGAGGAATTCTGAAATTAAGATAATCGTAACTAAACCTATCCAAAGCACATCTTTCACAGTGTTCTGGAGTTATTACACAGAGCTTAAATCTAGGCATACACTGCTTCTCCCACACACCTAAATCCAATGCATTCCGAAAGTCTCATCTTTAGTGTATGATCTCTCTTGGATGTCTTTAGGAAGACTTTTTTTTTATTAGTTGAAGAAATCAATTTGATTACTAAACTTCAAGACCTTGCAATGGAAATGACTGGAAAATTCTTTATTATGACAACACTCAAAAGACAGCAAAGCATCACAAGCTCAAAAAGGCTGAGGAATTACTCACAAGCATATCCAGATTGAAAACAAGGAACAGCAGGAACTGACATAAACAATGCATGAACTACTGGGAAAAAAAAGAAATCTGAAAAATATCTGAAAACACTGAGGAGCAAGCCTAGTGAAATTATTGACCAATCCCACGAATCTTTATAAATCACAAATATGCTTAAGAAGCCTAAAAGTCACCTGCTGGCCAGAGGATAGCCACTAGTTTTCTTCCCTTGATAAAAAGCAGATATGTTAACTGAAGCCTGTCTTAAGAAAATACTAATGGTAAAATCCCAATTGCAGTCAAGTAATTGCAAAATGGTCTCAAGAGCCAGCAGCAAACAAAGCACAGACTGCTCCCCTATTCTGTAGAACTTCACAGAACTGCTGACACTTCTCAAACAATAAAACAGGCTTAGGATTTACTGATAGTGAAGTTAGCGAATTTCTTCAGAAAGAACTAGTGCATGGTACTACATATCTATTTTTTCAGACAGAGTATTCAATGCAAGTATTTTTCCATTAAGGTCAATCCTATTTGAACCAAAGAAGATGCAACATATGCGGATCCTATTATCTTACAAAGTATTCCAGTGCTAATGAGAGACCTCCAAACTTTACAAAGCAGTTCAATTTATGCAAGTCAAAATGTCACTGTCAGAAATGGGCCCAAGAAAAGTAGGCAACCTCACGAGTTTGAAAATCAGTTAAAAATAGGTAAGGAAGAAATTGAATGCATTAAATAGAGTCAAATCCTCCAAAGAAAAAGCCCCTAATTGGATTGGAAAGGTAAAGAGAGGACACTGTAGCTAAAAGACGCCTACATTACAAAAGCAGGAATGTTAATGGGATACTTCACAATAGTGATTGTATCAGTTGTACTACCAGAACAAGTTGTACCAACATGGTCACACCATTTAAAATGCAAGATGATCAGCTGGGGGAAGGGGATACACACAAATCAACTACTCAGGGTGTAGAGAATAACACTACCTAACACAAGGAGCAATGTGCTCATATGCTGCAAGGTCAGATACTTAGGGTACTATTAGCTGCAAGCATTGAAGTTCAACTCAGAACAAGCTGATGGACAACACAAGATTCTCCCAAACTTCTTGGCAATTATTACGGAGACATTTCCTCACACTAGTCCATTGGAAGCTCACTGTCTCCTATTTTTGATTAAACAGTGATTTCACATTATACACTCCCATTAATCTGCCTGCGTCAGATGTCCTGTAGCTTAAACTTTTCAGCCCTGGTGCTTTGTGGAAGTTATTTAATTTTGGCACAAATGACAGCAATTGTGCGCGCTCTTCTTTGCTCAGATATATAGTAGCCAGCCAAGAGCATGCAAAAGTAATTTCTTAAAGTGATAAAGTCTTCAAAAGCCTGAGCAGGAGCAATGCAAGTTAATTAGCAGGGTTAATGCATTTCATCTGACAAAGGTTAAAGATAACCAGAGGTCTCATCCAGCTCCACAGAAATCAATGATGTATTTCTACTGACTTCCATGAGTACTTGACCAGGATAGAACATTTAGAAAATGCATTTTCTGCATAAATCTACTGATCAAACATTTCATGGTGATAACTCTAACGTCTTATATGCAGCCTTCAGTTGACATGATATTGTCAGAGAAGCATTGAAAAAAAGTAAAAAGACAGGAGGACTTAAAAATTTAAAAGAATCCTTCCTTTAATGTGGGCTCTTTAATAACAGCCACAAGACAAGACAAAAAAAAGCAAAGTGCCAGGTCCTTCATATACACGGAAAACACAACAAATCTGTAAACCTTTCTCAATGAAAATCACATACTGGGAATCGGTTTAACATACGTGGTAAAGAATACAAAGAATGACACATATTTTTATCAGTGCCTAGTATACATCGAAAAGACAAAGGGAAGGTCTCATTCCCTCATTTAGTATAAAGTCCCTCTGCAGCCATAAGAGAGAGCTATTTTTCCAAATGACAATCATGCCATGCTAAGATCATCATTTAACACGTAGAACCATTTGCCTTCTGGATTCCTGTTGTATAAAATTACTTATGATGAGAAGTCCAACGACTAGAACACAAAACAAATACATCCAAAGAAACAAAGGATATACCTTTAAGCATTTCATATTTTTGAGACTTAGAAGCAGGAACAGATCTCTCAAAACCCAAAGGCTAAACCACTTTTTGTGCCATCCTATGGATAATTTAGGATGTGTGCAAATGGATTTCTTTCTTTAGCTTTCATTTGCATTTGTTTCAACCATTAGTAAGAAAGTCGTGTGTACATGTGAAAACAGCAACATGATTAATATGCTTGCATTTCAGAGAGTCACCCTGTGAAAGTTTTCCCTGTAGCAGTGTTTAGTCTGAATGCACACTTACTTATTAATTGTATGTTCATATAGTGCAATGTTACAGTCATTTTCTTCATTAACATCCAAATACTCGACAAGGCCTTCGTGTAAGAAGTCTTCAAAATTCCTACAGTCAAAATAACAAATTACACTACAAGTACTATCTTTTCTTATATTTCTGCAAAAATAAAACTATGTAATACATATGTTGAAGGAACGCAATGTTTAGAAGTTAAACTAGAGAAATATTTTTATATGAAAAGCTATGTGCATTTTACATATTTAAAGAAAACCGTATTTTTAAAAATTAATCCCTTCGCTTCCCACAATCTGACTGACCAATGTTACTTGTTTGAATGACTAAATAAAATCTTCCTGTATGTACTCATCATCACTATAAATGCAGGCAATTATAAGAATAATCTAATAAGGTTCTGTAACAGTTCTGCAAAACTTAGTTAAAACTAAATTTAAATGCTTTTGTGTAATACCCAAATAAATACCCAAACTAAGAATTTGCAAGGAGTTTCAAAGTTAATTTTGAATGTGTCTAGCTTAGGGTGGTCAAGCCGATATTCCTTTGAAGTGTTTGACTTTTCAATCAGGAGAAGGAAAATACTGCCTCAGGACTTCCACTTGCAGAAAGATGAGGCTGTGAGATGTATTTATGCTGTATAATTACAAAATTTCATAGCAATAACTTAATGTGCTTTAAAGAGAAAACCTCCAAGACACCAATTATTATTTTGTATGGAACAGCAGACTTCTCCTCTACATAGCTAACCCCAAGACTGTGAAATACTGACTCACTGAAGTATTTCCACATAGTATTTGCTTAGTGAAGATGAGTATGGTCTACTTGAATTGCGTACCTGTATCCCTGAGCCAGTTCTTCCATATGCTTGTTTGTAACTGCAGGTTTTTGCTTCTTGACAATTATGTAGGGTCTACAATAATTAATTAAAAAAAAAAATTACAATAAATACTTAGGGCAGGTAACTTATTTTATACTTACGGTAAGAACCCTGCCTACACATAACCTATTTTATAAACCCTTTTAAAATTTATCCACCCTTAACTGATATAGCCACATAAATACAATCAGTAATTATTTAGAATTTAGTTTGATACACAGATATCCTGAACAGACACATTGTCTATGAAGTGCCCAAAAAGTGTACAATAAAAATTAAGATTTCAGTTTTGAGGAGGAAGTCTTTTTTTTCCCCCTCTCTAAATCTTTAAAGTAACATTTTATAAGTTTTACCTACACATTTTTTGAATGGCTTTAAAAGATTTAAGATTTCCCAATCTATAAATCTAAGAACAGCTGGCATGCATACAACACTCGAATGAACAGTTTGTGCTCAAGTGTCCACATGCAAGAATGTATTTTGCTGTTACTTATACAATGTAAAGTACAGGCATTTACTATGAGTGACCTCAGATGGAAGAATCCATAAATTTCAACAGCACAGGAATCTCTGAAGGCTTCCTTACCGCAAGAAAACACTGACACAAAGGATGGCATGCAAGAATGAAACATCAAGGGCTATTGCTATTTGGACAAGTTGCTCTATTTATAAAGAGCAGCAAATAGCTACAAGATAACTTGTGGAGTTCACTCCGAAGACTAAATAACTGTTTGAAGACTAACAAGCACTTTTAAATGGTTAATGGGGGTATCTGAACAATTGCCAGGTGGGGGGTGTGCCACAAAGCCAACTTGGTAAACCAGAAAACCAAATTATTCCACTCATCTATTTTACAAATTGAGTAAATTTACAAATTTTGCCGCATCTCCAAAACTGCAGAATAGCCAATATTAGCCCTGACTGGAAAAGTGATTTCTCTGCCACGGAATATGCCCCTACTCTGGATCTCTTGACCAAGTATGATTAACTGATCTCAAGGCAGAGACCTTCCTTACAGGTTTACTAAACTCCCTACCTAGTTATGGGTAAGCAAGGAAATAAACCAAAATGATAAGATACACTTCCTGGTATTATAGCAAAGGGGTATATACGCCTGAGGAAGTTCTGCACCAGAAATAAAGGCCGTGAAGACAAAGAATAGCTTCTCATTCTAAAATGTGATACCGTGCTCATGGCATGCCATGCCACTTCATAGGAAGTAAAAAACCCTTGAAGGACACTGGATACTACTAAAGTTGCTGATTAGGTTGATTTTAATCCTCCTTTTTATAAAAAAAAAAAACAGGAAGATAAAAGAAACATTTTGGTTTGACTTTTGTTTACAGATAAAAGGGATTTATTTGGGTTGGGTTTTTTTTAAGTTGCTTGAATATATGCTATGTTTCTCAGATCAATTTGTTTCGAATGAGGGCTACTTATGGAGAAAAGATATGTTTAAGTCCTACTGAATTCGCTTAAATCTGTACTCACGAGAAACTTAGCCCAGTGTATTTACCGTGCATAGAACAAGTGTTTATAGTAAGTTCACAGTGAAGTAATTCTGATGAGATGTTTACCTGCACAATCTCCCTCCATCAGAGGAAATGTAGACACATCTGTCAGAAAGATTTGTAGAGATGGAAACAAATTCATTGATATAACCTGCTCGACGCATTATCCGAAATGTGTTGACTAATTTCTTATGATCACGTATGACACCAAGGATGTTACCTATTCAGAAAGAGAATACGTTCATGGTGCACTCTTTGCATATCCAAAATTCTACTTATAAATTATGATCACATCCAGTATGCACAGAAGTACTTCCTACTTCCTGCAAATAATAACAGTCGTCATAAAATTTCCCTATTCTGACATGAATAAGAATTGGCTCTTTTTCCTCTCGGTAAAAAACAAGTGTCAGAATTTCACAGGTCATCTATTTGTTTGTCTCCAAATAGCTTCAGAAACCAAATAGTGTTCTTCATTCAGCTTTCATCAAATACGTTGCTGCTCAGATGTCCATTCACTAATTAGTGTACAAGCAAATAATACTTCTGAGGCCTCCAATTTCACTGGTACTGAAATGGGAATTCCTCCTTCAGGAACTTAGCTCAACAAGCTATTGCAGGTCACTTTTGTATATACTTAAGTATTCTGATGCATGATGAACAATCAAGAGAGTAAAATTCATTTAAAGAGTCACCTTGACCAAAGTCAGATTAATATATAAACTGAAAATAAGTATGGTGTCATTTTAAAGAAAACTTCAAAGGAGGATACAAAGTACAATCTTTTGCGGAGCTTATAAGACAATACAGAGGTCTTTCTAGCTTAAAGAATTTGTACATAACAGATTTTATACCCTCTTACGTCACAAGTTTAAATCAGAATCAAGTCAACCATCCGCAACTCTGAAGGTTTTTATGGATTAAACTCACAAATTAATAGACTGATCAGTAAATTGTTTTGCCTCACTTAGTACTAGATCACCTACGTTCAGGAACATAATTATATTGCCCCATATCACAGATTGAGCTTGTGAAGGAAGAGTACAATATTTCTGCTCTGCACTCCCCTTTGGACCGTAAAAGGAGAAAGAAAAGAGTGTGTGTGGTTTCATTGCACCTTGTCTTTAACTTACTGCCACAGAAAAGCAGAGCAAAGGAATTCAGTTTGGTCAAGTGTTGCTTTTATGTAACTGGGAAAAGACAAGAGTGAAGAACAACTGCTGTTTAATTCCAAGGTAAATGGAGAACTTATTCATGGTGACATACATTAAATACTAGTCCCTAGAAGTGGAAGCTATTGACAAAAGGCTATTTTTAAATCATGGTTAAAGTTTTTTATATGTTAGCATTTTGAAATCTGGTATCATAGTACCTGTTGATTTAGAAATGCTAAAAGATCAGATGTAAAAGGAACATAAACGTGCAGATGCAAAGCACATATGTCACATCATCCCTTTAAGAACAAAAGGAGGCCTGTTTTCCAAGGACTAATTATTTATAATCATTCACAAAGCAAGTTGCCCTTTAAAAGGTCTTAAGGTTATAAAAAGAACAGCTTTACTAAACTTTGCAAACAATTGATATTGCTTTTCTGTTTTTAAAGGTACTTTCATGAATAAGTATAATACTCCATACAGATTACAGTAAAATCAAATACTTTCTGAGAAGCTCTGAATTTGTAAATTTCAGTTATTTCAAAATTAGCAGTGTTATTCTTTTTTTAAAATACTTTAGGAATGGCACTTCATTTGGTGAATGCCTGAAAAAAACAAATAAATCTGTAATACATATTTTTGTGCCTATTTATATAAGTGTGTTTAAAAATACTACCAAAATTTGAAAAACCTGCAATTTCCCAGCTACACACATCTGCAGTCAGAGTTCGAGGACACAACTTCAGACCACCTAGTGCCACCATGTGACCTGTGCTCTGCCTATCTCTATCAAAGTATTTGCAGATAAAATTATCTACATGTGGAAAATGGTATTTGTGGTTGACTGTGCCCCAAAATTGTTGAAGGGTTTCCGAAGTCTAACTCTCCATCAGGAACAAATCGGAGTCAGACTGCTGAAAAGTTACATACCATTAAGGAAAACAAGGAAGACATTTGGATATGAAAGTTCTTCACCGCAGAGCAAGTTGACATCTTCAACTCCAAGATTACTGGCTAATTTAATAATTGGGCCATCTTCCATATCTGTAGTAATGTGAGTCATGAGGGCAAGGTTTTTAACCAGACCACAAGCCTAAAATAAAAAGATACATTTTTTATCTATTTTATTCCAGAGTATTAGTACTATACATATCTTTTTCTTCCAAAACCACACTTAAGAACAACAATAACAAAAAGACAAAGTGTAAAGTGAAATAAATGAAACAAATAAACTACACTTAGGAGGGATAAAAGAAAGAATTTTCTGTATTACACCAAAAGGCAACATTTTAGCATTTACAAACTAATTAAAAATACAGGTAATTAAGTAGTAGTTCTTAAATTACTCAATCATTACTCAATCANTGCATCAGGGGAGGTTTAGGTTGAATATTAGGAAGCACTTCCTCACGGAAAGGGTCATTAGGCACTGGAATGGACTGCCCAGGGAGGTGGTGGAGTCGCCATCCCTGGAGGTGTTTAAGGAAAGCTTGGATGTGGCACTTAGTGCCATGGTCTAGCTAGGTGTTGTGGTGTTGGGGTCATAGGCTGGACTTGATGATCTCAGAGGTCTATTCCAGCCTCAACGATTCTATGATTCTAATCCTGTATGTGTCTCTTCAAAGCAGTAGCTACTTAGAAGCATAATGGAAATACGAAATCAGTCTCTTTATCAACTTGTCAGACAACTTGTATGTTCTAACACAAACTTTAATATTTAAAAACAAAACAAAAAAAATCCAAGTATAAACTTTAATATTTAAAAACAAAACAAAAAAAAAGCCAAGTATCTTATAGAGTGCAATTTTATTTCATTTGCTTAATGAGACTAGCTCGTATTAACTACATATTTATGCTAGAAAGTTCAGAGTTCCTCCAATACTTTCTATTTAGGAAAAAAAAAAAAAGAAAAAAAGAAAACCAAAAAAGACTGTCAGCACCAATTGTTTTGTTGAAATAGTTGGATGATATCTTTAAAGTAAGACATAGAAAGGTGTTTTTCTCCCTCAAGCTAAAGGGTAAATAAACATCTTTATGTTTATTTATTTATGTTTATTTATGTTTATTAAAAGGGTAATAAACATCTTTATGTTTCTTTAAGAATAATAGATGTTTCTAGAAAAAAATGCAGGTTGATGCTGCAACTTTGAAACAGAACATCTGTTAAAGAACAAAGGGATAAGAGTTTAGGACTCCTCTTTTTCTGCTCTGATCAAAAGAGAGCAAGCAGCTCTGCTGCAAGAATGGGAGGCCTCATGTCATTCTCATACAGCCAAATGGTTTCTGAACAGTTTCCAGCCAGTCCACTCAGGTAGAAGAAAGGCAATAATCATAAGGAGGATCAGGATGTAAACAGATGGGATGTGAGAAAACACATGAGTTCTGTTATCAGACTAAGGATAATTTCTCTCTCCAGAATCCTCCTCATCAGAATTCTTCCTCTGATGAAGGATCACCCGCTTCAGAATAATCAGTGTCCCCATTCCTCCTCCAGGACAAGAAATAACTGAAAGCAAAACAGAAGTTCCTCACCTCTCCTTCAGGAGTGTCAGATGGGCAGAGCATCCCCCACTGAGATGGTTGTAGTGACCGAGGACCACTCACTTTCCTTGTCTTTTCAAACTGCGAAGAGATTCTAGTCATCATTCCCAGGGCAGATATGTAAGACAAGCGGGACAGTACTTGTGTCACGCCTTGGCGGTCCATTTTGAATCTCTTCAGAGACCAATTTCCCTGTAGAATAAAATGAATGTTTCAAAAAAATTATTGCAGTTTATCCCTGTCTCATCACTACATGTCTTTTTCCAGTATCTAGACAGGAGCTTTGCCCAGCAAATGTTGGCCATTTATATGAAACAACTTTGTAATTACCTATCTGCATACAAATTACTAATTATAACAGACTTGCAGTAAGTATTAAAAAAAGTTGAAACAAAAGAATTGCTCTTTCAGATAAGAGGATACTTTTGCTATTATATATTCAAACACACAAAGAGTCTCCATCATCTGTCCCTCACAGGTAAATCAATACTCAGACTTAGCTAAATTAAATTATTTTCTGTTCTCTCTTTACAGATTTTTTTTTTGAGTATTTTAAAAAAAAAGAGGTATTTTGAGTGAAATCCACTTTTATAATAGATCCCACAAACTTTCAGTTCTTCCTTTTTTGTGATTTGTTACTATTGTAGGAAACACGGGCATTTATGCTGGAGACATCTGACACCAAAGCTGTCTGTACTTTCTTGAAGCCTTTTATTTTTAGAATCCAGAGTAAGAAGACTTGCTAATGTGTCTTCTCACAGAAGAGCATGGTGGGGATAGGTCTATCCGACTTCTCTGGTAGGATTATACCAAATCCGAAATGCAAGATCCATGCACATGTCAGAGGTTTCACGTTTCAGGACTGTCACAGGCAGTGTCGCTTGTGGTTTCAATCAGGAGCGTGGAGGAGTTCAGAAAATATTCTAGGATACAATTATGTTCCCATGCCAAGTAGACTTAGTAATCTCTACTGTAAGATCTTGAAATTTGGTGCCACAATTTTCAACTTCATGACATCTACCCCACGTACAGTTCCCAGCACCTGTGTCAGTGAATACAGCAAGTTTCCATCCCAATTACTAATCTTTACCCCAGACACCACGTTACTAGTCAGTCCAAGACAATAAACATCTCAAAGGTAACACTTTCCCAAAGATTGTCTTCTGCTAGTTCTTGTAGCCTTTATGGTAAACTCTGCTCACCAGTGCTAACAAATAATTTGAAGTTTGCTTGCTGTACAACACTGAAATCTTTTTAGAGGGTGATTGGTTTGGCTTCTTTATTTATGCATTAACAGCACAATATCATTTTGCAATGAACAGCAAGAAACCACCATTCATCCAAATGATTTTGCTATTTGCTTCCACTGGAGAAACTATCAAAAAGTCTGCAGAATTCTCCTTTTTGCTTGCTAGAGATAGTGGGAAGACGTAACGTCCAATGGTAAACCAGTCAAAAGAAATCTGACCACTTGTTCAGTCATCTCAGGAAGGGTTCACTCACTGACCATTTCATTCTTTAAGACTGAGAATTATCAGGATATAAGTGGAAAAAGACAATAAATGAGTAGTTTTTCATCACGCTAGAAATGATTGTATCTGCAGTCTAAACTAGTATGTGGTCTCTTCTTCATTGCCTAAAAGACTGTAAAATCTCAAAGATTGGAGGAAAGAGGAGGTAAAAAACAATGCCTGAGGAAATAATATGAAAATTTCTTTGTGCTTTGGATGTGACAGGCTGACTCCTTCAAAAGCAGTCCAAAAAATCCAAAATGGGGCCAGGGTTGTTGTGACACCATCCCAGGTGGAGAACTCCCTACTGAAAACTCCTGCAGACAGAAAGTTGCTCCTCAGTGGTACTGGATGACTTTGTAGATGCTGCAACATCTATGAGGCCTGTGGCACTGCTGTCTGACCAACCCTCTCTTCTGGTATTTTCCAGGGTAAAAAGAAGACCTACAGCAAATATCACTGAACGCCACTGTAGGGATGATGCAGCAGCACTATGAATTCTTGTGCATGCTACTGGTGTAATTATGAATCCGCTGAGTTATTTCATGCTCTTTGAGACTACCATTGAAGCATTCTGGTGAGATTGGAGATTGTCATTTCCAAGAATGATTTTTATGGTATTTGCTTAATCTCTTGAATAGTATGCACTGGGCATTGTTCCTGAGAAATTATTTTCAATGCTTAAGAGCAGATGGTGTTTAACTGCTTATGTGGCAGTAAAAAAACAAAGTCCAAAGATAGTGGAAGAAGGAAGACTTTACAATATGTACTGAATAGTTTGCAGATTTATCTCTGTCAGTCCAAATGGAAAAACTGGCACTGGCTAGAAGAAAGCACTAGTATTTACAGAAACAAATCTGTCAATTGCTTTGGTTACGTGCACTGTAGAGATTTAACTACATTTGGGGCACTCATAAAATTAAATAGTGATAAGCTCTAACACTGGGATTTGTAAGTAACAGACTGCTGGTGGGTTCGGATGCAATTTGTGGACTTAATTTTGTTTACAAGAACCGAAGAAAAACCTCAGTTTCACGCAAGACAGAAAAGCCCTCTTGAGAGTTCCAAAGATTAAAAATTAAGTTGCACAATTTTTACCAGCTACTAAAATACTTAGACTAATCTAATTTCTTAAAAAATCATGGATTTCAAAGTCAATTAAGAGCTAGTAGCTAAATTTCAGGAATCATCTCACAAATTGCTGTTGCAGATGTGTGAGGTAAGAGATACCTAAGTTAGTAATCGTATTTCTGTTCTTGTCCAATGGCATGAATGAAAATATCCATTCTAGTAGAAGGCAGACACAGGCTAAAATCTAACCAAGACAAATATTTAAAGGCTTAATTATGTGGGCTTTTTTTTTTTTTTTCAACAATATGGCACATAGCAGTTTTCCTGTTAAATACTTCAGCATCATTAGCAGAGAAGCACTCTTTTCTATGCTGCAAATTTACTCACACTAGCAGCTTTATATGAATAAAAGGCATTACCCTTAAAGAGCTCAAAATTGAACTTGTTTC
This sequence comes from Baryphthengus martii, assembly GCA_013396935.1. NCBI lineage: Eukaryota > Metazoa > Chordata > Aves > Coraciiformes > Momotidae > Baryphthengus > Baryphthengus martii. The sequence continues at coordinate 30,880 of VWZK01009041.1, read as the reverse complement.
TTTTTGCCTACCCACTCTGTCTCCCCCCCAGGGTGTCTTCTGTTCATGATGCTTTCCTGATGTTTTGCAACCACCTTTGGGACATATGATGTAACCTGACCCTAGCTAAACGCAGATAATAAAAAATACCATGAACCACCCAGTCAAGTAGAATCGAGAGACAGGAAGTTGGATAAACATGAAGATGATCGCTATTTTACATTTGTTTGTTTTGACCATTGATCTAGACGGGCTGGATTGATGGCCTGAGGCCAACGGTATGAGATTCAGCAAGACCAAGTTCTGGCTCCTGCACTTGGGTCACAACAACTCCAGGCAACGCTACAGGCTCGGGGAAGAGTGGCTGGAAAGCTGTCCGGTGGAAAAGGACCTGGGGGTGTTAGTCAACAGCCAGCTGAATATGAGCCAGCAGTGTGCCCAGGTGGCCAAGAAAGCCAACGGCAGTCTGGCTTGTATCAGAAATAGTGTGGCCAGCAGGACTAGGGAAGAGATCGTCCACCTGCACTTGGCACTGGTGAGGCTGCACCTTGAGTACTGTGTTCAGTTTTGGACCCCTCACTACAAGAAGGACATTGAGGTGCTGGAGCACGTCCAAAGAAAGGTAACGAAGTTGGTGAGGGTCTAGAGCAGGAATCTTACGAGGAGCGGATGAGGAAACAGTGGTTGTTCAGTCTGAGGCTCAGGGGAGACCTTATTGCTTTCTACAACTATCTGAAAGGAAGTTGTAGTGTGGCGGGGGTCAGTCTCTTCTCCCAAGTAACAAATGATAGGACAAGAGGAAATGGCCTCAAGCTGTGCCAGGGGAGGTTTAGGTTGAACACTGGGGAAAATTTCTTCACTGAAAGGGTTGTCAAGCACTGGAACAGGCTGCCCAGGGAAGCGGTAGAGTCATCATCCCTGGAGGGTTTTAAAGACTGTGTAAATGTGGTGCTGAGGGACATGGTTTAGAGGTGACCTGGCAGTGCTGGGTTAACAGTTGGATTTTATGATCTTAAAGTCTCTTCCAACCCAAACTATTCTATGACTCTACGATTCTATGATTCCTTCACAAACACTAAAACATCATTTTGAAATAACAAGTGGTTAGATGATTAACGATTCTTCAATGAATTCCAAAAGCCCTGCCCACGACAGAGTTTTGTAATTTTAATCGACAGAGAATGTCAAACAGATTTGCCTTTATGACCCAAGATAGCAGAGTCATCAGAATGAAATGTACACTTTTCCATCATTCACTGTGGTGGACAAACTTTACATACTAAAATCAAACCAGAAATACTTACTGTGGAGATGGCATTGACCATGCCATTGGTGATTTGGTCTTGACGCATATGCTTCACTACATCAAACTGAGCTGCACGTTGCTTGGGGATTACCTGGTCAGCAATCTTTTTCAGTTCAGAGTTAAATTTTTTGAACAAATCTTCAAACAGAAGAGAAAGAAGCTGGAAATACAGAACGATTGGATTAAGGAAAAAATTATATTTCTCCAGGTCTGGGAGATGAGGGCGGGGAGGGGAGAGGCGAGACAGAACATGTGTTTCATGCTTCTACCTTTATATTTCTTGTCAATTAAAAATATCCTCTCTGTTTCTCAAATTATATTTTTCTGACAGGTTTTTTGCCTTGTTAAACCAAAGTGCCATATTAGAGAAATTATCTCACAATAGAAAGCAAATTAAGTAAAAGAATGGTCTAAATTTATGCATTTATCTGTTTTGGGTTTGCTTTAATCCTTCCTTCACAATATCTGAGCATATCCACCCATGTCTGCGCTATCCATGTACTAACTGTGCTCTTTCATCTGCTACATTATAATCCACCTGATCTACTTTTTCCTTCCTGAAGTCACAAACTCCTCTAAAGATTTAATACTCTAAATCTACAGCCCTGAATTAAACACAAGATTTGGAGGCAAGACCAGCTTCTATTCTACTACTGGCTGGAATAACTGCAGTAAAGCAACACGTCAAGAGTCACTTTGAGATATTCTATTATTAACAGTGGAAAAGGCTCTTTAAAATACTCCTTTCCAGGAGTTACTTAAAACGGACAAGACAGACACCCTAGTGACTGTAAGGCACCCTTAGGGGAAGCAACTCAGCAGCTCAGAGTTTGGAATCAGTGAATAGCTTGCAAGACCAGACTGAAGCACAAAAGATGCACAGTTACCATGGCTTCAGGACAAACAGAACTAAAAGAGACTTTTTTAGGGGCCCAGAAGCAACCTCTGTTCTTGGCAGTTGGCAAGACACATCTCAGGTTAGGTAGGCATCACTCAGATATACTCTTACTCTGCTACTTTCTACCAGTCACAATTTATGGAAAACCAGTTCCACCCACAGAGAGTCCATCTTGTTCAGCAGCTGCCATTCTTTCTAGAAGGGCTACTACCCAGAAAGTGCAATGCTCTTCCACACCTCTCCCTTAAAAACAAAGTTGTCCACAGTTTAAGCAAAGAATCTACATAACACAGCTGAATTGAAAACAGCCAACAGTAATACAACCCTTCAAAAACGTTGCCATTTAAGGCGATTATTTCCTGTATATGTATATTAATTGCTTCTAGTTCTTAAAATAGCCATAAAAAGAAAAGGCTAACAAAGTTTGTGATCTGACTTTTTTTGCTCTGCAATCTGCTTTGCTTCTGCAGTTTGCTCAACCTCTCCTTGCAGGCTTTAATAGGTTCCCAAAACACTTAAATCTGCATGACATGACACATTTTAAGTGTTCACAATTATTAGCTTTGCAGGCAAGCAGTGTAAATTCTCAAGTCTGGCAGTCCTGGCCTAGAATTCTATTTTACAGCAGCTCCACGTGTCAGAAGAACTAAAAATGCAGCAGCTACCAATGCCAGAAATGGCAGCTCCCAGTGTATAAAGCACTGTAGGACTGAACAAGCTAAGTGTTCAGCCATCACAAGCTAAGACCTTCTGGAGTGTTATACCATTTAATTTCTGTATGTGCAGAATTAAACTGAATTTTAACTGTCTCCATCAGACATAGTCCCAATTTTTCCTCACCTTCTGGAAACAACAAAGCAACTCACTCATTGCTTTATCACTGAGATGGGCCACTAGTTTTCATTTGCTTTCTTCTACCTACATGCTCCAACTGGGCTGACCAAAGCAGTTGCCAATTAACAGTGCAAAGCAGCTAACTAAGTTATAAGTTACTCTCTCCAGTGGCATCACAAATGTATTTAAAAATAAATTAAAAAAACAAATAATACCTGGAAACTCAAGACAGACATCTGATTTGCAATAAAACACTCTCACTGGCCTTCATGGAGAGCAACACTGGATTGTCTTTGACAGTCTGCTCTACAAAACATAAAGAACACTTAGTGTTCCGTCACTAAATTGTAAAACCAGCGGTAACACACGCTGTATGCTAACCCTCGACGAAAAAGGAATCCTATTTTCCCTCTGGACAGAGACTTTTTGCTGAAAACTGGTTAAGTGGATTTCTGGAGACCTGGCCCTGGCATGAGAGGAAGATGTTGCAGACTCTCTTTCCCTTCCTGATGCTTTTAGTTCCCTTAACATTTACAAGGCGATACCTTCTCACCAGGGTCAAAAGAAATCCAGTCACCTGCAATTCACCTGCTGTGTCACAGCTCATTTAAATGAGATTTCCAGATATAAAAGCATCTGTTATGAAGTATCATATTAGGAAGGAGAACCCACTAGAGTTCCCACAAACTAGATCATGAGGAAAGTTATTTCAAAAGTAGGGAAAGACTAAAAGGAAGGAACGCAAAGTTTTATGATGTCTGACAGCCTTGTCAAGTAAGAACTAGGCTCTTTTGAAATCAATCATGTTATACATTTGACCTCAACAGGTTTGAGCAGGACATAAACATTTAAAAGAATATTTAAAAGAATTCACTCAGAAATATTTGATTTCCTGATCATAAAAATTGTAAATCTCCTAATTCCACATACTATAGGGATTATTAGGATGCACCATCCTTCCCCTTTTCTGAACTAATAAAGTTGCACCCAAGAACACCAACTTGCTCCTATTTGCCAGTCTGAAAAACGTCATACTTTGCTAATTTCATTCACTGACTCTGGGTCTGTAAGAGCTCCGACTACCTGGCAAAGTAGAATCTCACAATAACCACATTATTTAGGTCAAGAGCAAGAGATTAAAGAAAAAGAATGGAATGCTAGTGATAATATTCAATGGATTTCATAGTTAGTCCGGGGCCCTTTAGCCCCCTTCAGACAGGAGCACTAAAAAGCAAATTATATTTAAGAAAAAAATAAATTAAAATACTGACAGCTCATCAATTGATTTTCATTGAAAATCCTAAGAAAAATTAATAAAGAAGTTAAGCTGCTGAAATACAGTTTCACCAATTAGCTTAATGTCAGAGAATTCTAATTAGGCGCCTTGAGATTGCTATTTAGCGTTTAAGCCTTTAGAGTGCCAAATTCTCCCTTTCACACAAACTGGTTGCAAAATTAAAGACATTAGGCAGCCTTAATTATATTATCAGAACAGCTGGGATTAGGCAATCTCTGAAGTCAAGGCGGTATTCTTTTGTCACAGGGTAGAAATCCCTTGCTTTCCAGGGTGCTGGATTTTGGTGCTGTTCCATATCTCACTCATACAAAGCAAGCTGCATTAGAAACAAACAAAAAAAAAAAACAAAAAACAAAGAGATGAGGACAAAGAACAGAGTAATTCTTAGCAAATAATGAACACATTAAGGAAAGAGAAAAGGTAGGTGAAAAGATTAAGCCTGAAATCGGTAGGTTTTGCTAACACCTCAGCTGGCACCTGGCCTACCGAGCCTCTAGTGGCAGAAAGACTAAGAGAAAGCTCTGTAAACCAGCTTGGCTACTGGATACAACTCTGTTATCTAAAGCTAAAGCACATTTCGTACTCTCTTGTCCCATGGGGTGTGAAATTAGCAGCTATTGTTTTCACACATTTTTATAAACACAATGCCTTTTATGTCTTTACATTGTTTGGACTGCTGTGTTTTTCTCCTCACATGGGAATCTTTTCTTCTTTTTTTGGTCTTTATTCAAATTTTAAATCATCAGGATTTTTATTCCAGGAACATGCTGGCATTAAAAAAAAAAAAAACAACAAACCAGCAACCATTTTATCCATGCAAACTTTAGCTAAACACAAACACTGAGGAACTGGTAAAAAATATCTACACTTTTTAGTCTGCAATCCAATCAAATTCATATTACATTAGTCTGCAATCCAATCAAATTCATATGACATTGATAACATGGCAGAGAGGAATTCAAGTAAGTGTTCAGTTTGAAATGAGCTTTTAAAACACCACAAGGAAGCCAAACTACTGTTAATCAAGTGTTACAACCCCCCTGCGTACTTCTCCTTGATGTAGGAAAAATATGCATTGGCTTTGTTATGATGATCCCCTACGTTTAGAACATCTTCCCATTAATTTAAAACAACTTTGGTTATTAACATCTGTGTGAACAGAGGTCTTTTTCTTACAACTTGTAGAAAACTTTTTGTCTGCTCTACTTTCTGCCTCTAAAAATACTGGGAAGAAAAAAGAAACTACTCCTTCAAACCAGTTAAGTAAGAACAGTATGATGACAAAGCAATAACTAATTTTACTGATTAGTCATACTGAACTACACCAACATTACAGCAGAAAACAAATAAATCCATTATAGCTTACACTAATTGCCCCATTAGGATATTGCACTAATGTCCTCTTACCACTTATTACACTTTAGAAATAGGTTCTGCTTCAGCACAAAAGTTTGATGAACAGTCAGCATATTAATTTGAAGAAAGGATTTATTTTTTTTCTTAACAAGAGGTTTTTTTTCCCTTGTAATTGTGCTTAGACTTTATTCAAGATTGTCATCTTAAGTTTCTTCAGAAAACTAGGAGGCCAAGTCCATGTTTTTACTCTGAAATATTTGCACGCTTTGTGTAACTTCACGTGTGCATGGAGGACAGGGCAGGGTGGGAAGGAGAACAGGAGTATGAGACAGTATGGAAGTACACATCTTAAAAAGTACAGTAAGATGAGAATTTCCTCTGGATATGGACAAAAAGGAATAGATATTTTCACTTGCACTGCAAATGATGTGGGGAGCAGAGACGCATAGTTTCTCCAACTTGGTGCATTTTGTGTACTTGCCTGAATTGCTGATGCACGATCAATAACCAGAGACGATACTGACTGCCAAAAATCCAACTTAAGTTAATACAGAGCTCAGGAAAGAAGTTCAATCCTAAATGAAATTGGTTAATCAAATAACCACACATGGCAAGGAAAAAAAAAAAAAAAATCGATGCTGTGTAACTAGGCAGTTCCTTCACGTGACAGGCAAATTCCCACTGCATTAAGAGAATGCAACTTGGCCAACAGCTGTGAACTCTCACCCCCTCTGCAAAAGAACGGTGCCAGTCAGACACCTCAAACCATTCCCTCCTTCACAGCCCTTTGTTACTCCTTTTACTTCCAGTGCCAAAATTCTGCAAGCAGAGAAATCCACGCAATCCACTTTCATTAGTTGCTCAACTTCAAATCACTTACTTTGTTAATTAATGGTACTCTGTAGAGGCTAGAAAGGCAGCTGACAACAAATGAGCAATTTTATGGGATTCTCCAAACTACAGGAGGCTTGAGTGGCTACTCTATCAGCTGCTGCACAAGCTGGGCTCTCCAAACTGAGACAGCCAGGACCTGACACGCAGGCACCTACTTGATCCCAGTTAAAAGGGAGACACGGAAAGATGGATCTTACTGCTGCCTTCTGGGCACTGACAGTGCTATAACGGAACTAGAACTGATGCTGTGTTTACACTGCTCTGTTCTTTTATCTGGTATAAAGAGGCAATACAGACATGAGGATGTAATTTATTAGTCTCAATCAGGGAAGCATATCTATGAGTCAACACAGAAAAGCCAACAAAAATTAAAGGAGAGGCAACACTTCAGTCAGTAAGACAGAGATGCTGCTTATACTACATCTTTTAAAAGCACACAGTAACAAAAACCCAAAAGAGCACTTTGCTCTGAAGTAAAAACTCACCTGCCCTGCCAACTCCAAACGTTTATTTCCATAGTAGTCTCTGTCATCTACTTTATTTTCTCCTTGAGCCAAAATTACTCTGCGCACCATTACTGCTGTGTATATGCACTTGGCACGAAAATTGAATTCCTTCACCTTTAAACAAACAAAAACAATAAGAAAATATATATATACTGATGTTTCAGTTCCTCTGTTCTTATTCAGACAAACATATCCATTTAAATCAATGCATAATCTGGGCTGACTGAGGAGTTACAAAAGAGATTTGCACACTTCACCTTCTTAAAAAACGCCAGAAGTAATATACATTAGTGATATTGGAACAGATAGTAAATGAAAACAAATCAGAATAAAGGTACAGGTCATGAGAATAAGCTCCTGAACCAACAGCTGATCCTGCCTGGCTACACAGAAAAAATGCATACTATGATAAGTAGTTGAATGGTACAGCATTTCATAAACATAAAGATTACTTTTGACTCAAGACAAATCTTTCCCTTTATTTTGAGGGTGATTTACTTTATCTCAGCTGCAAAGTAATCAAAGATATTTTTCCTTGCTAACAAAGCTCACACCAGACATTACTATACAAATTTACACCAGTTTGAAAATAAAACCCAACAACATTACATACAAGAACGTGGGTCAGAATAGTCGATGCCAGCAGTTCGCGAGCTTCCTCCATCTTTGTTTTCTTTGGGCCTCCCCACATCCTTTGCCTTCGTACTTTGTTTCCAATGTACTTCAAAGCCTGTCAAGGAGGGTAATCAACTTGCATTAATATCAGAATTGTAACCTATACAAATATACACATACAGATCACAGAGATCTGTATTTATTCCTCAGTCAGTGCAATCTCATTAGTCACAGACAATACAAACTCCAAGCAAAGTGCAAAATACCAAACACCAAGTGACACAAAATTCCTGAAAATTGACAAAATTGATTAGAATTAAATACACAACATGATGTTCATCATATGTTGATAACATTTGGAGTGGGAAGTGGTAAAGAGCATGATTACTATAATATTAAAAGAAAGGAGATTGCAGAGATATAGGAAAAAGGATTATATAAATTCCAAAGGTATCAGTTTAATTTTATTTTTCACGCCTCCAGTTCTTACGTGCACTTGCCAAGCTTCATCCAGATTATTAAATGTTGAGGTGGCGCTCACCAGGGTTTATAGGACAAGAAGAAATGGCCACAAGTTGTGCCAGGAAAAGTTCAGATATTAGAAAGAATTTCTTTCTGAAAGAGTAGTTAAACATTGGAGCAGGCTGCCTAGGGAAGTGGTGGAGTCACCATCTGTGGAGGTGTTCAAAAAAAGAGGTGGAGCTGTGGAAACATGGTCTAGTGGTCATGGAGGTGTTGAGTAGAAGGTTGTACTTGATGATCTTGGAGGTCTTTTCCAATCGTAATGATTCTATAATTCTATCTATTTTTTAATATTAAAGCTCTGTGTGGCATCCACATCTGTCTCCAAAAGTACCTTGCAATGATTAACGGATTCTTACTTTCTCACCAGTTATCCAAGAAATTGAATCAATCTGTAGAATTCAGGGTCAGATGAGTTAAATAAACCATCTGTTCAAAAAGGAAGTTTCTGCCTGGAATGAAGCCATGCCCCCTGTGCCAAAGAATTACCCTCTCCACTTAACGACAGACTATCCTTTCCATCTGTTACCTTCTTCCCGAAATAGCTCTTTATACAAGAGATGAGAATTAGAGGAGAACATCTACTCACGTCGAAATGGTCACGTCCACATCAACGGGGCTTCTGCAAAATTGGGCATGCAATTCTTTTTTAAAAAATAGGAATCATCCTCAACAAAACCCTCTAATCCTATGGACATCACTACTTGTCACATACATTAAAACATAATCCAGGACTTCTGAAAACAAAGCATTTCTTAACTTTGGGTATTTTTCAGTTAGGTAATGGGAGCAAAGCCTCACTTTTGACAAGCCATGTCCCCTAAAAAACCCTCGGATTAAAATAACCCCCAAAAAACAAAACTGCAGAACGCGAAGTGTGTTGATTGCTGACACAGCAAAGTGGTCAATATCCACAGTCTTTAGGTTTTTTATGGCCTCTGGCCACAGGAAAAGACACACCTGCATCTGTGTAAAAATCTGAGCTTTTTGGCATTCTTCCAGACTAGGAGCAAATGCAGCCATCACATGTTCCTCCGTGCCAATCATTTGTACAATCTCTTGGTCACTCTCAACACCCATGGCCTAGGAAAAGAAGAAAAGACAGAAATAGCACAGGCTTTATGTTAACTCACTGACATTTGCTTATGCTAATTTGGTATTGTTTGTCTGCATTACTACTAAGCAAGAGCTAGTTCTTTGCTAAGAAACTGTGCCATCTGGCACTGGCAGCACATAGTCTAGCTATGGAAGAACGCTAAATGGAAATCTTGATAAGCAGCAAGAACACACTCTTTTTGGAGAGTTGGTTTTTTCTACTGACAGGAGTTAAATTCTAAGTTATTTTTTCTGAAGAAAAAAATAAATACCAGGTACTAACAATCCTATGTGTGTAAAAATGAAAACCAACTAACAATTTCCAATAAAGATGAAATTCCTGAAAAGATTACACGTGGTGTCTTACCACAAGCAATTTCGCAAACACAGTTGATTGCGATGCAGCACATCCTATTTGAGAAACAACTTCCCTCCTTTGCAGCTCTCTGCATTTAGAAGATGACTTCACTACACAATTTCACTTGAAAGACATTCTATTATTTCACTGATCCTTGGACACCTTCTTAGACTATCCTGCGGAAAAAAAGCTTAATAAACTAAGAAAGCGCTTAACAGATTTAGAAAAATCTCTCTATCGGTAAGTGTTTCAAGGTGGCAGCCAGCAGCGAAGGCCTTTGTGGATTCCAGATGGTGCTAAAGCTCCCCCTTTACACATTTGCCTGGAGCTCTGCCATATCAAGAAATGGAATAATCTCACTAAACCTCTCCTGGCTGCGTTATAATATGTTTCTCAGAACTTTGTGAGGAAGTTACGTTTGCGTTCATATTATTCTTCAAACTGCCTGCCACAAAGACCATTGTAAATAACAGCCTGTGTAGACCCCAGTATTCTGGTTCTCGTTAAAATCTGGCAGTATACCAAAAAGTCACATTTTCCTCAAAAATGCACAAATGCCTTCCATTCTTATTGCCTTCATTGGGTGTCACTTTGCTTAACACCTAGCTAATGCTATCCCCTAGCAAAACTGTTGCTCTAATTGTGAAGTACCCAGCTTTTATTTTTTTTTCTTTCATTTCTTCTTTATTTTCAACAAAAAAAATGGTCGGTTGAAGTTTCTTTAACTTAAAGACCCTTGTGGTTTATTGGAACTGAAAACCAGTGCAAAACTAGCATATACCCATAACAGTGTCAAAATTTTCTAGTTTTAGTGCAAAGCACAGATCACAATTCTACCATCTGGGACAGACCTGAGTGCCAAATTAAGACACGGCAACTTCACCAGGTAAGAGCGTTTCATCATAGTTTTCTCCCACTAAGTAGTCACTCCTCTGATCTCAAGGTTCTTTTCAGAACCAGAAGTTGCTCATGTGATATTACTTTAATTCAGAACCCTATTTTTCAAATATTATTACGCTTTCTCATCCTTTTCAATAAGGTCACACAGTAGCGTGACCTCAGCAGAGAAGTTAACAAAATCCCTCATGACCTGAGAGCCAGATTCAACAAAGTCTACAAAAGCATGAAAGCTTCATAATTGCAATTTTTCATGCATCTAGGACTTAAGAGCTGACCAGCAAACCAGTTTAGGAACCACAGCTGGATTCATAAAATTATTGCACTTAGCCTGCAAAAGAACAAAATTTTATTAAGGAAATCTCTGTGCCATTCTAGGCACGTATATCAGGAACACATTTATCTAAAGCACATGAAGTGCAAACTGATATGACACTATTTCTGTCCACCAAGTTAATTTTAGGATGGCAACCAGATCATGAGTCACATAAAAAGTGAATAAAACAAGCAGAGAAAAAAAAAAAAAATCAACCTGCAGTTTTACTATCCTCTTTCATCCATTAAAAAATAGAAATCCACAGTAAATTCAAGAGGGTTGGTGATTTCTTCTAACTTGATAAATTCTCTGATCAGAGGTCTGACAACAAGATGAAAATAGGACGTATTATTATGCCTGTGTAGATTTTCTAGTTCAAATTTGTAGCAGCAAACTCACTTGAGAATTCTGAATTTGTATATGGGAAAGGCTGGAATCTGCCACCAAACAATATATGTCATCTTGTTAGACAAGTGCAAAACTGGGGAAATTAATTTACGAGTAATGACTAAAAACTCAGGCAAATGACTGAAAAACATGTGTTGATACAATAGCCTAAAAGCAAACCCATTTATTCTCCTCTGTGCTCTCAACAATCATGGGCAGAGCTGCACACACAAAAACACCTACACGCAACACTAACAGGGCAAGCAACAGGCCCGTCCTGGTTATCAGATAAATTTGTAATCTTAACATGTCCTTTTTCAGTGAATTTGGCCCTAATGTTAAACTACAAAAAATAAAAAAACAATTAAACAAAACAAAAACAAATTCAAAAAAGTACTCCAAAATTAGCCTGTAACATCACTAGGATAGCAAAAAAAAAAATATTCCTGGGTTATTGCTTATGTTACAGACACACCGAGGACATGCAAAGTAGGAATGGGTCCCATGCTTAAAGTGTTCCTGATCCCAGGACAAAGCCTAGGGAACGGGAATTAACATAAAAGCAAAGCAGGCGACAAGATGTCTTGTCTAATTTTGATTGGAAGGCAATGTCACAAAGGGATAATTTTACGGGGTGGGGGAGGCAGAGGGCAAGAAGACATTGCAAAATGATAACACAGCAGTGAAAGGATGAGGAAGGAGACGGCAGCAGGCTGTCGAAGAGCATGGCTGGAGAGCTAGTAGCAGTCAATGGACATAAGACAGACAAGTCAATGCAAACATTCAGAATACTCAGACCATCCTGAGCTCAAGTGGCAGAAAGTGGTCAAACTGGGGTCAACCACTTCCTAGGCTGGGGAGGTTTCTGCTGCCCAGAAGGCGTGTGTGTGCACACGCATGTGCGTGCACGCACACGTCCATAGGACAGAGGGCGCATGAGAGAGTGCGAGCCCAGCTTTTTCTTCCTCAGCTCGTTGTCTTAATGATGATGTCGAGGTGTTTCCATGGCACTTCCCTAGAATGTAGTTCTGCAGTCCATCAGGCTAAATTACAGAATGGAGACAGGCAGATGACTGGATTAAAGAGATGTCAGGGAAGTTCAAGGTTGACATCACAGACAGAATTGGTCTGGAGCTGTCATAATTCAAAAGATACGAGCTATGAAACTGCCACCATGGGAACTCGCAATTCTGCAGATCCAGGAAGACCACCATTCAGCTTCTCCTCTTGAGTTGCATCTTAACAGCTCCAGGATGAACACAGGTTTGTAAAAATGAAATTCGACCTGCTGTTCAAATCTTTTGCTGTAGATGCTACAGCAGTTCCTTATAGCTCCCATGTAAATTAAAGATATTTGATCTAGCAATTCAGGTCATAAAACCGAACTTTTAAGTCCCTCAAGGTTACTTATATTTCTCTTCCTTCCCTAATTAGTTTTTTTGCAACCTTCATTTATTTAAGTTCCCAGGACTTTTCCAAAAGAAAAATAGCCCTTGCCTTTAAACAGGTCTAACTCCCTGCAGTGTAGGGAGCTGCCTGCAAAAGCAGCACCACCACCTCACCTGTAATCCTGCTGTTTTTCAGGACAGAAACACCCTTAAGTACTACACAAATATTCCCCACCTCCTCTAATGCTCACTGCTACCTAGAACTGTCCGAGCCCTCCAGGTAAAGAGGGCATAACTCATAACCTGACATATTAAAGAAACCAAAACTCTATGCACAGTTCACAGCCCTATGAGCTGTACACAACTGACACACAACTAAAGCAAAGGTCTCTTGGGGTTGCGAGTCAACTCAGGACACCATTCAAGCTGTGTGAGTATATTAACTAATGAAGCAGTGTTACACACTAAGCAGGAAGCAAATTAGTTGTGTCTGTTTCCCATTACAAGGCAGTTAACAGCCCTTTAAAAACCTCAACAAATACATACTTTAGGGCCAAAATTGTCCAATTTATGTTACTACTTCAAACCAAAAACTGCATTTACATACATAGGGGCTGCGCAAATGCTTCTATCACTTTCAACAACAAAGGTTAAGGGAAAAGTGTTTAAACTAGCAGAGCAACAAAGCGCCAGCTCCCCCACATCTGAAGAGCAGACACTTCATATATGTTCCAGGATAGTGCCAGGACCATGCCTTTTGTAGCCTATCAAATTTCAGTTAGTTGTGGTCAACGTGCTAAACTTCACAAAACCACCACTTACATGTGTTCAGCACAACGAGCTGTTAAATCTCTAAATATGCCAATCACAAAGATCCTTATAGGTCTGGATGGCAGAAAAGCAAAGCAGCAGAATAAGGTCATTCAGGATTGCAGTTTAGAAGTAAATATGGACAGGGATGAACTGCAAGGCAGATGCTCCCTTTAGGGTGACCATTCAGAGTCCAGTTCCCCCACTCATCCAGATCAAGGGACCTTTAGATCCACACTATTCCCACCCCTTGCCACAGCCAATGTGCCTGTTTCCTTCCTCACCATGAAAGAAAAGAAAGGATGGGGAGCACTGTGTGTTCAGGTCTTGCCCTAGGATGCAGCTAAGATGTGGCCGTGACTCATGCCTGAAACACAAAAGTGCTCTTAGATTCTAGTTAAAGGCAGCTCTTCATGAATTTTAGGTCTCAGCTCAGTTTGTAATGCTCCCAACTTCACAGCCCTTGCTTTTGACGAAGATGTCTAAAGGATATCAGCACATGAAGACTTCACAGTTGCAGTAGCTTTAAATCCTCATTAGACCATAGATCTCCAATATCTGCTTTCTTTCCTATAAAGCTCCAATGACTTTCTGTACCTGATCTGTATCTTAAGTCATTTACAGGAACCCTGGGCCATCTGAAACTATTTGGACTAGAAAGACAATTCAAAATAGCCCAGCCTTCTCCTACTGACTCTCACATAGACCCTGACAAAACTGTCCCCTCCAGCTGGCCCATGCACTGGACAGTAGCCCTCTACCAATTCCTAGTCATTTTCTTAGTCAAAACACAGAGGTCTGTGGAACCTGGATGCAGCCTGGATGTTGATCTGGGAGGAAACACAGAGCAATAGATTTTTGTTATTGCTCTCATAGTTTATTTTTTAATTAGAAATTATACAAGCAGTTGCTACAGCAAAAGCTAAGGATGCAAAGGCAACCAAAACTTCAGACCTTAGTTTGCAGATGTATACCTCTACAGTACAAGAAACACAACACTTGCTAGCAACGAAGAAGACCCAAGCCTTGGGTCTCAGCAGAAAGGCATTAGTCTTCTTGCTTTTCCAAGAAATTTCCTATGTGTAATATTTCCATGTGAGAGAGCTGATGCTACATGGGGATCTCCAAGTTTGGGATTTTCAAGTTTCAGGGCTATCATGTTTGTAACCTGGCTTCTAGTACTTAATTACAATAAAGTCATACTGCATTACAGCAATGCCCAAGAAAGACAGATCAGAGGCTGGCGCCTCCCTAGGAATCCACTGAAAATACTATCTGGGATTTATAATTTGTAGCTGGAGACTAATAAAAAGTGGAAAGAAGATCCCTGAAGTTCACATGTCATCGAAGGAAAGGTAAGGAAAATGACCACTTACAAGTACAGTTAAGTGCCAGTCAAGAATGGAACATTCAGAACAGTTAAAGTGGGTGCAGCTAATTTGCTACTGGATTAAATCAATATAAATCTTTGAAAAGCACTGCAGCCAAGAGCTTCTAGCCACTGTAACCCCTTACTCAATAAATAAATGAAAAATTATGCAATGTTATCTAGAACATAAAAGATACATGTAGCCAGAGGGATAATTAGAACAAGCATTGTCGGAAGGTAATCAAATAGTCGGTCCAATGCTGCTTAAAAAAACAACCCAATAACCAGCTCCTCAAACTTAATAACCAGAGCAGTTACTCTTCCGTGAGCAGGTATTTATCTATACCAGCAGGGGGTAACAAAAAGTAATAAAAGTCTGTAAGTGAAGGTGGAATCCAGCTGTTTGATACTCCAGCTAATGGATAAAGAGCTATATTAAAACTTTCCTGCAACAGAAACGTTGTGAACTTAATCCTGACACTTTTCTGTGCATTTCTGTCCACAAATAATTTCTCAACCTCCTTTAACATTGCTCACTAAAACCAGACGATCTCCTCCAACTACTTGAAGAGATTAGCTTAATCAGAGATAAGAGCCATTTGTTTCTCAAGTCTAAATCCAATTACCAAACTATTTTCTAGTACCAAACCCAAAGTGCTTCCTACAAGAAAAATGATTCCTACAACTCTCAACCAACCAAAGAACTGTGGTAACACAGAAAAGCCTGTAGCTGCCAATGCCAACAAACCAGCACTGCTGGCAGAAACTGTTCGGATGCTGTAAGCACGTGCTGCCCTCTCATGGCTATTTATTTCCTCAAGTGACTACCATCCTGCCAAACCTTCTGTGCTGTAAACCATCACGGTGAAGTCGAGAAGAGAGCTATAGGATTTACTTTTATTGGTTGCTAGATCCAGTCAGAGGCATTTTTGTGCCCTAAGCCACCTTTCCTGTGAACAGTGCTCCCAAGACTGTTGCCCAGTTTCCTTCTACACACAGTGCACTAGGCTGCAAACCCACTGGCAGCAGCAAAGCCTATAGCCCAGGAAGGTGCTACCAGCCGTTGGGAGGACGGATTCTAGCCTAAGGCCTGGCCATGTCCTGCTGTCTTCACCAGCAGCTGGGACAGTCCACCTTTACTAGCTGTAGCACATGCCTTCAATACCACAGAGAGCTGTGCTACCAGCCTGCTTCCAGTCCAGTTGGGCAGCGAGGGAGTAAGCGTTATGTCTTCAGTTGTGTGCACCCTCGGTGAATTAAAATGAAAGAGAGAAGCAGAGGGCAAAAGAAAGCAGTTTTGGTAGTTTCACAGCACTGTCGCCAGCTCAGCTCTCCAATTCTTGCTCAGAATCAGGGGTAGATGCCTCTCATGGGCCTTCACCAGTCTCCCTGGAGACTGCTTCAAAGCTACGATGCGTGTCTCTGCATTCACTGTGCTGAAGATACTGGTGAGTGTTCCCGAATCAGGCAGGGATCCTGAAACACTCTGACTGAGGCAGAGCCCATCCACAGGGGAAGTCAACCGCCAAGAAATGCAAGCCACTAGTAATCTAAATCTAGTAATCCTTTAGGATTTAGGAATAGGTCTAAAATTGGAAGACTTCCCCAAAGGCCATCAGTTTTGTTTACGGTTATGACTGGAAGTCACGTATAAGTAGTTCACGGCTATATCATGTCCCGGGATCCGAAACAAAGAGTGCTGAGCTATTCAGCAGTCCAGAAGTTGGAGGTACGGGCAAGGGCAGGGACCGGGGCCAAAATCAGAAGCAAGACTCTTAAGGCCAATGTGCAACATAGTAGGTCATAACAAAACAAAACCCTTGTGACTGAGGTCAGGCAGCAGTGCAGAGGGACCTTACAAAGCAGTAAGGGGGTGGCAGCCATTTGTCCTAGCACAGTGATGCTCTCCTTGCACAAAAAATGCAGCGCTTTTTCTCCTTTTTGTTGTACAATAAGGATGACTTCCCAGGGGAAAAAAGGTTGCATTCTCCAAGCCCTGCCAAGTTCTTCTTTATGTATTAAATTCTGAGAGCTGCTGCTGATCTTCATTTTTGAACTACAGCACTGGGGTTTTTTTCTGCTATTTTTTCTAAACTAACAGCTTTATTACCTTAAATATGATAGCAATGGGAATATCTTCTGACAGAGTGTTGTGTCTCAGGTAAAATCTTCCTTGTTTCACAACCATATTTGTTCTGCTCTTCTTCTCATGAGTGGAACTGAAGTTAAAAAAAACCAAACGATTATGTCCAACAGAAAGTTTTCACTGACATTCCCAGAATCGTCTGTATGAAATTTATCAGGCTTGAGTGATCTTTCAGCTGAATTAATCCCGTTTTCTCCTCTTTTAAAAATTACATTGAAACAGCCAGATATCACCCCATAACTCCAAGGTAATAGGGTATTATCACCTGTGATGGGGAAGGTTCAATATTCAACTTAAGCAAGTAGAAGCCTGTACTTTTCAAAATCATCTTTGCACGCTTTTATTATCGACTTAGACATAACCAGCAAGGTCAAACTGCGCGCAAGTACTGCGTGGCAACAACAGTGATCAGATAACGGTACTTTGTGTTGTATGTTTAACCTCATCTAGTAAAGGAGCTAGGAGAAACCTGTGAGAGGCCTCTGGAGACAAAAAAACAGCCCTCATGCTGAACAATGACAAGCACCATACTGTATCAGCATGAAGCTTAAAAACAAAACAATATATAAATAAAATCCAGTTGAGGAGGAAAGGTCGAATTCAGACACCTGGCCAATTTCAGTAATTTGTGTAGCACAAAAAAACCTTGATTTTTGTTTCCTTCTCAACTGCCTTTAAAAGCTTTTACATCAGTTTGATTTAGAGAGTCAGACAAAGGTTACATCCAGTTCCACCGCAGTAACTTCATGCTACTTGCTGCAAAATGAGACTGAACACCACCAAAAAACTACACAGCTACTTCAATTACAACAAGGAACTTTTAAAGCTTTGGGTTTATCTCCTTTACGTAATTGCAGGCATTTACCATACCTGGTCACAGAAGCGCCAACTGTGCCTTTTCTATCAGCTTCCACAATGATTCTGTTTTTGGATAACTGCTCTTGAATAAGAATGACTTTTTCTACACCTTTAACAATGAAATAACCACCTATGCAACAGAAAAAGAAATATTTTGCATGTCAGTACCCTTGTGCCTTACTCGCCTCCTTCAATACGCCTTTGAATATAAATTATTAGAAAGTAAACAGTGACTATGTAAAGGACAAAACAGGAGAGTGAAAAGAGTGACAAACAAACTCTGGGTGGAATCTATGACAACTACAAAAGTGTTCCACTAGACTAAACGGAACTTTTGCTGGGCTCATACACAGTCTTTGGGACCTAAGATTTTGTTTGGGAAGCACCCAGATGGCAAGAACTCACAGGCAGACCAAAAACTGCAAAGCTGTAAAGAAATCCAAATCTATAAGGTAAACATACTTATTAAACAATGTTATAGCATTGTTAGTTCTACAAACAAGCTAAAAATATTGCCTATCTGAAGAGCATATCAGAAGGACATCAAAAAAGAACTGGCCATTTCAGATGCTTGGTATCAAATAACGAGAAAGTCTTCCGTAATTACCAACTTGCCCTCTCCAGCACTCCTGGGAGAAATTTAGTTTCTATTACTTTCAAAACCCCTACTTTAAAGCCCTTGTTGCACAGATTACCTTGGATATACGAGCAGTGTTAGATTCCTCTCTTAAATTGTAGCTATCTCTAAATTCGCCTTCAGCACAGAACCTCTTGTGACTGTATCTTGCCATGACAAGCAAGTGTATGTCCAGCGCATGCTTCAAAGACAGTAGATAATAAACAAAGAAGTCGCTTGTTATAACCCTTCATCTCCTCTCTACGTTTCAAATACCATCATGTAACACTTTAACCTTGTGTTACAAAAGGCAGCAAATGAGACTTCCTGCTCTGGAAGCTACCGTTATACCCCACTCTCCACGGATACACTTCATTTTCATGCACGAACCCCATCTCTGTTCCCATGTAACACATCACTGTACAATATTATATACACTTCTCAACTTTTGTAAAATTGTGGTGTATTGCTTTTGTGCTGGAAAACTTCCTCTACAAATACAAGCATTCCAGGCTGTCAATCATTTCTTAATATTTTCAAAAGTTCTGATTTCTTTTAGATACAAGCATATACTTCAGAAGTTCCAACAAGGACTTCACAGTGGCAGGAAACTTATCAATGGGGTATTTCTTTGCTGAAAAGGTTATAAAACTAAAAGCACAGATGGGAAGAAAGAACATGAGTGCAAACGTACCTGGATCTAAAGGACATTCATTAAGTTTGGCAAATTCTGCTGGAGTTTTCCCAGTAAGAACACAATTGGAACTACGCAGCATTATAGGCATTCTGCAAGAAATCCAGTTACACTTTAGGTTCAGACAGAAAAATATGGCTGGTCAAATTCAGAACAAAAGCCCTGCTGAACAATCTGAAGAAAACACATTTAAGGTAATTAGAAGACATGCCAGCTATGAACAACAGGTTTTTCCTTTAATCACATCTGATTGCATTGAATATGTAGTTTGAAAAGAGAGCCCTCAAATTGGACATCTACTGGCAGAAACTATAGACTTCATATGTAATTTTTATGCAGCTACTACTGGTGTCCACGTCAGGCACAGTCACCAAGGCCAATCACCAATGATCACTAGTGCAAAGACTCCTGGTCCCCAAAACCAGCACAGTCTGCACTGAAGAACATGCCACTGCAGCTCCATTGTTACCGGTTTTTATTAGAAAAAGCTAGTTAAGACATGATTTATCACACAGTCATCATAAATTAAGGCTGCAGGCAGATAGTGTCTCTAACACATAACCTAGACATGAAATTTTCCCAGTAGTAGCTCTGATTTTCCTGGTATCTTAGCACAGAAGCCCGTACCAAGCACTCTGTGAAATGTGAAGTGGTGGAAAAATATCACAAAAAATTAAAAGCAAATTCTATGCCTAGGGAGGAAAAAAAATAGATAAACTAAAGATGCAGAGGCTGGATATAAGGTAACAGCTCTTCACCATGAGGACAGTCAAGCAGTGGGACAAATTGCATGGAGAAGTTGGGCGCTCTCCATTCATGGAGGTCTTCAAGACCTTACAGGATAAATCACCGAGCAACTCATTCTGATCACAGAGGTGACTCCACTTTGAGTGGGAGGTTGTACTAGAGACCTCCTGAGGTCTCTTCCAACATGAATTATTCTGTCATTCTGTGATGATGTCAGGGAATGTTCGTGTTCATTTGGTTTTGTGCATTTATGCTGCAGTCTTACTAGGAATTTGGCCTAATCAACAACTAACTAGCAACGGCTTTGCAGTTATTATTAAAAGAGTACTTTTATAGTTAGCTCCATAACGTACCTTTTCACTCTCAGATTTTTCACTCAAACTTTTGAAAGAGAGTGTATTTTACTTCCAGAGGAAAAGCTGCATTTTGCACAAGATCAAAACACCAATCAAATGACATAACTTCATTTTTAATGGAGAATATTCACCTTTTTTTTTTCGCATGGAAGAAAAAAGAATTTACAGGAACAAGCCTTAAAGTAAAATGAACACACTACTGTTGTGCAGTAATCTAGTCTTTTCCAGTATATTATAGATGCTTTACAAGTCTTTTTCAGTTAATTTTCTTTAAAGAGAGATGTAGACAAACACCTAGACTAGTTTTTGTTGTGCTTCTTTTAGCTATAACATTATTTAAAGTACTGTCTTTTGTATACAAATTGATAATGTATTTTGGTTTAAATGAACATTTACTTGGACTTTTTTCTTTGCCTGTAGCACCCATCATAAAATAATTCAAAGGACTCAAATTCAGATGGTCTTTTAAAATCTTTTCTTAAGAAACTACTTAAAACAATAAGCTGTTACTACAGCTACAGAAGCTTGGTTTCACATAGTGCATTGTGTGTATTACTTCTATTGAGTTAAAGTATATATTTTTTATACTAAAGCTTAAAATTTCACTCCTTAAGTACCTATCTTCTCCTTCCTGTCAGTACTCCACCTTTGGCAAGATGCAGAGTCACACAGTAAACACTGTAGGGCAATGACATTAAAGCCAGTAGAGTTGGCCTTTAAGAAATCTAGTGTACAAAAGACACATCTTTAGTGCCTTTAAAATTGAATTTCGCTTTCAATAAATGCAGGAACTGTGAGATATTTTGCCTTCTTCGTATGGTTAAGAGCTTCCCTAAGGCATATTATTTTTTCTTTAAGAAACCAGATGTCCTTCACAATGCTAATAACCTCAAGTCATTCAACAGCCTTTTGAAAAACAAAACCAGTAAAAAATTTCTCCACAAAGCTCAGCCTTGATTCCAAACCAAACCACTTTTCAGGATAGCTTAATCTCATGTAGAAGAACTATTGCTCGCTTTACTGGTTTTGCCATCCACCTTCCACAGCTATTTCTCTAGATATTATGCAGGAAAGACTGAGTAATTTGACTACCAAGCAAAGATGGTTATTTTCATTTTGCAATAATGCGACTTGCAGCTCCAGTAAGCTCTCATATATTTCCCTCTTTGGTTTTGTATCAACACAAACATAGACAACACCTTTCCCCACAGCCACCTTTTTTTGGAAGGAGACAGATTTTCAGCTTTTGTAAAAACAAAATCTTCAAAATCTTGTTAATAGAACCTAACAATCACATTCTGTACAGCTGTTCATCAAGATTTGCCTGTTCACTGTTTCTTTTAACAAGGAAGCAAGGTTAGCCTGCGTTCATTTTGCAGCAAAAACTCTTTCCAACACAGCAGTAAACGAAAACTACTACCAGAAGCTCGACATACGCTTTCTTACCTGCCAATGGGTAATGCATTGCGTATGATCCTCTGGCTACCTCGTGTATATTCTATGTCCACGGTAATCGGGGCAGAGTAAGTCATGTCTCGCAGGCGGCACTAGAAAGAGAACAGTCACGTGGTTAGATGTTGGCCTACGAGCTGAAGAATTGCTCTTAGAAACATCCCGTGTTTGCCCTATCTCTTGTAATTCTTCACAAAGAAATCAAGTCAAGTGAAGCTTAACCAAGCTCTTCATGGTACCTGGACAATGTTTGGCAGAGTCTCCTGTTTTCAACACCCTAAAAACCCAAATACAGTTACTGTGATGTTTCAAAAGCAGACAGTGAATCAGAGGACATCAATGCAGAGTGTAAGTTCTAAACTGTTTAATTAAACAAACAGGCCTGATCAGCAGAGTTGACACAAAGACCATACCGTGCCACAGGCTCTGAGAGCAGTGCTCAGCTTGGGGATGCTTCTAGACAAAGACTCTCAACAACTGAAGAGTTGTGCTGTCATGTGAAGTTTAATAGAAAGGAAACATGTGAAAGTAAGAGAGACACTGCGCTACCTTATTAACAGAATGGGAAAATCTCACTGTACGGTACCGTTTCTAAAGATGGCTTACAGAAGGCTCACTACAGTACCACCTCCTGTAAAGATTCCCAGAATTTGTCTGCAAATTCCTCAGACAGCAAGAGAAGCAGGACATACGTATCTAGGACGTTATATAGCTCAAGACTCAATTATTTCTACTCTGATCTTTCTGGTTTGCTCTCCCTCACCTCACTCAATGGCTCTGTGGCCAGCCCTTAAGGTACTGTGTCATCTTCATGCAAGACAAGGTTTATTGCATTTGCTGAATACAGCAGAGCAACTCACAACAGATCATCCATGACCTCACTGAGCATTCTATACCTTTCAGCTCTAGGATTATAGGTTTATCAGTATTCAGACTTGTACATTTATAGTTCTATATTTTTTCAGTGTACTGATTATGTGTTAATAAAAAGCAATAAAGATTATGTTGTGCATTGAAGATGTAGCTGTATGAAAAAAAATGCTTCAAGAATCATTGCAAACTGGATGCTCCTTCTCTCCACATTAAAAAGTACCACCTTTCTCCAGAAATAAAATATTGATGTGCATCAACAGTTTTCAAGCTGTGACTTGTAGGAAAGTAGGTCCAGTTGTGCTCCCAGCAAAAAGTAATTGAGAGTATTTCCATTTTCTAATTACTTTAAATTCATCTGTACGAATAGTTCATGAAACTCCCATAAGAACTGTGAGAGGAAGAGAGTTGGACAGCTTCATTAGTATTACCTGGGGAAAAAAGGCTTGGGGATTCTTTGTGTGTGCCTTCTCCTCACAAGACACATATAAAATAAGAATGACACAACACTTGTATTTTTACATCACCCTCCCTGAGGTAACTTCTCCTTACTTTAGACACCTGGAGGTAAAAGAGAGGCATGACTTGATCTTGAAGGAAACCAAGGACACAAGAACCCCCAAATTTGGTTGAAAATAGGCAAAATACTCAGACCTTTATGAAAATCTCATCATTTTAGGTGTCTTTGGGAAGGCATTTTATAAGCCTCTAATAGAGAAATGCAATAACATAAGTATCCTTTTTGCTCTCACAGAATCACAAAATCACAGAATGTCTTTGGTTGGAAGAGACTTTCAAGATCATAAAGTCCAACCTTCAACCCCACACTGTAAGCTCACCACTAAACCATGTCACTAAGTACCAGGTCCACATGCCTTTTGAATACCTCCAGGGATGGAGGCTCCACCACTGTCCTGGGCAGACTATTCCAATGTTTGATAACCCTTTCAGGGAAGAAAAGTTTCCTAATATCCAGCCTAAACCTCCTCTGATGCAGCTTGCATCCATTACTTCTGGTCCTGTCACATGCTACCAAGGAGAAGAGGCTGTCCCCCTCCTCACTCCGACCTCCCTTCAGGTAGTTGTAAAGAGCAATAAGGTCTCCCCTCAGGCTCCTCTTCTCCAGACTGAACAACCCCAGCTCCCTCAGTTGCTCTTCATAGGACTTGTGCTCTAGACCCTTCCTGAGACTCGTTGCCCTTCTCTGGACACGCTCCAGCACTTCTATGGCCTTCTGATAGTGAGGGGCCCAGAATTGAACACAGTATTCAAGGTGCGGCCTCACTAGTCCTGAGTACAGGGGTATGATCACCTCCCTATTCCTGCTGGCCACAGGGTTTCTAACACAAGCCTGGATGCCATTGGCCTTTTGGCCACCTGGGCACACTGCTGACTCATATTTAGTTGACTATCCACCAAAACCCCCAGGTCCTTCACCAACTTGCAGCTTTCCAGCCACATATCCCCAAGTCTGTAGCTTACTATGGGGTGGTTGTGATCCAAGAGCAGAACCTGGCACTTGGCTTTGTTGAACCTCACACAATTAACCTTGGCTCATTGATCTAACCTGTCTGGGTCCCGCTGTAAAGCCTCCCTAACCTCTATCACATCAACACACTCACCCAGTTTGGTGTCATCTTCGTTTGGGTTTTTTCCTAAACTTCACTCATGTTTTGACCTGATTTGCATTCTATTTAAGAAAAATAACTACGGCTTTCACATGTGTGTAACGCACTGGAAAAAAAGACAAATTATGCACTAGCATAAAGCATCAATGAGGATATATCTGAGATATAAAAGTGGGTTATTGTAAATTCAAGGTCAATCCACTCTATGAAGCATTTATTTTACCCTTTTCTGCCACAAACAGTCATTTCAGCTACAAAGTAAGTATGTAAGCATTTCAATATCCAGATTCCTGGATAGGAGTCGCTGGCCATAAACAATTTTTTGCATGCAATTTCATTCACACACAAAAAGTCTTGCCCATTGTGCATTTTGTGCACATACTTATCTACTGATTTAACGTTAGCTACGCATTTGTGAGATGCATGAGCTGTCTTGTGTTACATCTAATTGCACTGTTGATGGCTGAGTTACTGGTCTTACTTAAAATCCTTCCATGTAACTAAAAGAGATCTGAGTCAGGTCACTGGAGACAGAAACGTGGCTACGCACGTGGCACAGTGGGCAGCCAACAGATGGCTTGTTTTTACAGAATTTCTCCAAAGCGCAGAATGTATTTCGTGATAGAGTCTAATGTGTGCCATCTACATTAAATGAAAAAAAACAATAATCAAACTTCAAGTATCAAGTGTATATAGCAAGGAAAAAAGCATCTGATACGCAAACTGATTTTTTAGGTTGGCAACAGGCTGTATGTAGGTAAATGAGTGCAAGTTCCAAGCTCAGTTCTGAGGCCAAAAAGAGGTTGCCAGTACTCCTGTTGCAGTGGTATAAATCTCAAAGCACAGCAGCAAGAGAGGAATACTTTTCTCCTGAGCAATCTCTGAAGGGAACTGAATGGCTCTAGATACCTGGAAGCAATCCTAAAAGGTCCAAACCTTACCTTAGTTATGGCTTTCTTACATGTACAGAAGCTACCTTATATCCTGCCAAAAGCAACAGACTCTCTGATTTCAGTCACAGCAGCAGTTCTCCAACATGCATCTTTATTCCAGAAGTACACAATCCTACATGGTTACAGCACGTTAACCTACATGCTTACAGCAGTGCAAAGAAGTTAAATACGCTCCTCACAAGGTTATCGTTCTTCTGCAGTTTCTTAAAATTTAATCGACTTCCATCTTTTTCCGTTCTATTTCTACATTTGCTCTCTGATTCTGACTTCAAAACTATAAGCAGCAAAGAGAGATATGTTCCCAAAGAAGACTGGGATCTGGGAGGGAAAGGGAGACTGAAGTGACATAGGGTGCAGATAGCAGCAAGGCTAATATTAAAACGACGTTAATAAAATCGTCAAAGAACACTACACTGCAGTGCAAGGACTCAATAATTCTGTGATTCTGTGACTTCACTTCTATCACAAGGAGAGCCACATGAGAAGTACTTTTCTCTGCTTTCATGGAAAGCTCAAATACAGCTACCATGAAATACTGAATACAGCTATTCACATATCAGAAAAAAAAAACAACTTTAAAAATGTATTAAGTGATGTTTACATCTCTGAGGCTTCTTTCTACAGCGATAGTGGCAGGCACTGTATCACCTCATACAGCACGCACATACCCAAAGTAAAGTATATGCAGCTACTATCCAAGATATTCCCAAGATCAAACAAACAAACAAACAAACAAAGAGAGATGTAAATATTAATACCTCATGAGGTGATACAGGTCGTGTCACGTTGAAGCTTTCTTCCACATCTGGAATACCCACATAAATATTGAGGTACCTGAAATACAAATGGTTCCAAAATGAGCAACGCGACAAATATTTTTCAGTTGACCAGAAGAAAGCAGAATTCTACATATACTGAAAGATGAAGTTACTTTGATGAATGTAGGTTGATTAATAACGAGCAATGACTCTTCCCAAAGTAACTCACTGTATTTCAGCTGTGTTCTAGTTAGTTAAAATCTAAACTGCATGTGAAATAAATCCCAAGTTACCTTTGCAAAAGACAAAAAAACCCTCCCATCTGTCATATGAGATTACTAAATTACAGAAAAATGGTGACAGCTGGATGTTAAGTCTGGTTCACATCACTATTCTTTAAATGCTCCCATCTTTCAATGCTCCACTTAAGAAATAAGTCCTGGAAAATATTCTCTTGATTTGTACCTACACAGGTGCCTACAAACATTTTATAGCCAATAACAAACCCACGAGATAGTACACATGCTACTATTGATATGGAAATCATTTTGTGCTTACTTCAAATACCACATTGGGTCAGCATCACTTGTAACTTTCTCATTGGCCTTCATGATTTTCTTTATCTGGAGAGGGGAAAGAAAAATAAAATAAAGTAGAATCATGTGCTTTTTTTGAGTACTAAGAGCTCCTGTCTTCCCACCAAGAAAGCGTACCTCTACATTGATGAAGTAGTTGAATGAGTCTATGTGCTGCTTCACAAGTCCTTTCACCTGGAAAATACATGCATGCAGCAAATAAAAATTGCTTCAGTAACACTAATAATACCAGGCAGAAATTAAGATATAAGCATTTATAATTGGTTTTGGATGTTACAGTTGACCGACTTCTGAGCAGTGCCTGGCCAATCGATCTGGTTCTACCTGTACACTTTCAGGTTTACACCAGAGCTGTCTGTCATTGCTCAGAAAAGTAATTTGGTAACTGTACAAAGGAAACACTCAATAGACTTTGAAGTTCCTATAAACAAACAGCTGTCGGTGCAAGTCAAAATATTTTATCAGTTATTTTCAAATTCTTTTGAAATCATTTTTATCATTTATAGTATAACTAACCATGTGTGCTGCTTGAGAAGGAAGTTATCTGCACTCTAATAAGAGCAGCCAGCATAACGAAGAATGAAAGGGAGGGTCAACGAGACAGGGGAGATGGAACGGGAGTGAAGTCAACAAACAAGCAAACAGTCACAGGAGGGCAGGACACTCATAAGATATGAGTTTGATTTGTAGGCAGGAAGAAAAAGACCATGACCAGGCATAATATCACAAAGAAGAAAAGCACCTCATTTCCTCAAGTAATGAGTTGATTATATGATTTCATGGATTTAAGTTTAAGGTGCTTAGAGTAAACAAAAGAAAGGGGATTATACCAAGTAAAATGATCTGGGATTGAAGGAAAAAAGAAATATTTTGGCTTGGAGGAATACTGAGAGAAGCATTGATTTTGTTTGATTCTGCATTTGTAGAAATAAAAGGTGTAATTATCCTAACTACAGTGCAAAATCCAGACTTGAAAATGAAAGAGTGCTAGCTGATGCCAAGATGTGTGCCTTCCATGCTCACAGAGGGCTTTAAACTCTGAAACAGCTCATGACAACACATGATAAGACTTAAAGCTTCATACAGAAAACAGATGCATTTACAGAGTTCCATGATAGGCAGTAGTTCATTCTGAAATGATCAGAAGTGGGAAGCTTAGAATGACAAACCCAGCTGCTCAGTGAAGCCTCCATGGGTTGAGACAAAGGAGGAATGACTCCAGAGCAAAATTCTTTAGATAACGGTTTCCCTAATCTATAAAAGCATTGCACACTATACGATATAGGCATGAAAATGTTACAGATTTATTAGCGTCTAGAGATCATATTTTTCAATTTTTAACAAGGCAATATCAACAGCTTTATTAAAAGAAAATCCCACTACAGAAACTGTAATGCACAACATCAGCTTTGTGTAACTGTATCACTGCTGGCATAAATAAACCAACACGCAAAAGGAAGGCCAGACCACCACCAGCAGCGATCGAGTAAAGGGCTCACTGGCTGGAAATAATGTGGGATGGATACACTTGGCATAAAGCACACAGTAAATTGCACCTCACAATCAGCATCCCTCCTTTTTTCACAGTCTCAAGAATTCAGACAATATCACCAGCTCAAGCTCATGATGGAAGTTCCTGTGGTTGCTTGGAGAGACACAGAAATGGGATTCATTAGGGCCCTGATGCATCTTCACAGCTCTGGAGCAAAGTGAAAACATAAACCATCTGTAACTGACTTTTGAACTTTGTTTTCCTGCCAGGATCAAACACTCAAGAGTGCCACGAAAGGAAAAAAAAAAAAAAAAAAAAAAGAGAAGTGCAGGTATTGAAACTGTGAAAGAAAGGAATTAACAAAGCGAGGCTGAAAAGAATCTTGCTGAAGTGAGCGACATTTCCAAAGACTGATGACGGATGCAGAGGGAGCTGCAGTTCCCTGGAGGTACCTATGAGCGTCTCAGAGTTCACTTGCCATCTTTATGATAAAATTTTCATAACTGCCTTTCTCCTTCCTCATTTCCAACTGTTGTTAGTCCAGTTACTACATCCAATGGCGTTGTCTATAGAATTGTGCCTTCCACTAATACCAGATTATACGAGTAGCACTGATATTAAGACAGTAGTAATCTCTGAGTTCAGCCAAACTCTGACTTCACGAGAGAAGTTACAGACATCCTCAAGCCTTTGCAGAATCCAGATCTTGGGTTATATGCTTCCTGTGACAAACACAACTACAAAACTAACACCACGATCTTATATAAAGACCATGAATAGAGTCTCTGAGTGCCAGTAAGACAGTAAAATAATCTGGAAATATTACATATGCACATTGTTCACTGAAAACAGCCACAAAGCAAACAGTTGAAAGGATGTCTCCACAAATTAAGAAACAAATCTATGTAACAAGTTTGTCTATATGAAATTTAAAAAAAATAAAAAATAAAAAATTGCAAAATCCACACAGAAGATGAGGACAGGTATTCCAGGAAACAGCAAAAGCTGGAAGAGGAGAATGTAAAGTTATAAAGGAAACAAAGTATTCATACCAGGAAAGGAGTGTGTAACACTAACCTTTAGAAATGCCGGAAGAAGCCTCCATTTTTCCTGAAAACAAAACACAGTTTGAAATATCTTTCCAGACAGCAATCAAACACCTAAGATGATTGAGCCTCTTTTTTTAAAAAAAATATTATTTTAAAGCAGTAACATTATTTAAAATTAGATCCATTTAGGAAAAAAACCAAACAAAACCAGACTGTCCAAACCCAGCTGAGATAGCAAAAACAAACCGGAGATGACCTGGACCATCTCAGTAAGCCGCGTGTGCCATGCAATATTTACTCAGGACACAACAGGACATTGCCTTTTCTAAAAGCAACTTACGTGAGAATATATATTTCTTAGAAAACTCCTCAATACCAGGTCCTCATTTAAGAACAACCGCTTTTTTGGGGTTTTTTGTCCTGTTAACACTGTAAATTACATTCCTAGCAAGGGAAGACTTGCTACAACTTTTGCTTTGCAAAACACAAGCAAGGATCTCAGTCCTGGGAGCAGCACTTGCAGACGTGTCCTTCCTCTCTAAAATCACATCAGCACTGTAACTCCCACAAACTTTTAGCAAAACTATCTAAACAAAGTCCTGCCGAGTGTAAGTATATGAAGGTTCCTACACTTATCCTCATTCTTGTTCTTCAGTGATCACAGGGAACATCATCTTACATTAGCCCCACCACCAAATTTGGGATGAGACACAGGCGGTAGGCGAAGGTGAGGAGGACCAATGAAATTATACCACTTAGCTCCACAAGAGTGACGCCTGCTGTAACAAAATAGTTAATAGCTAAATTCTTGAAATCTAGTAACTGTGGCAAGCCATGTAAAGAAGGAACTAAGATGATTGACAAGTGTGAGCCAGAGACAGCATTTACCCAGGCAAATACTCGCAGAGCACCAGCACCTCGTAATTTTAGCTTGACGTTCAGTGTTTAGGAGCACATGGCAATGCTGCTAGTTGTGGTGCAACGCCGTCCCTCGTGGTGCTGGAGCACGTAATAGAATACATGGAATTCATGGCAGAACACAGCGCGAGGCTCTTGGGCTCCATTCCCGATGTGCTCTTACTACACAAAAAGCCCTGCCTGGCCAAGGGGACCCGAGGCAGGGCCTTCATCGCCTCTCTCCCCTCACCTGAGGCAATTACCAAACTTCACAGGAACTGTCGCTGAGGGCACCACTGAAGGGAATGATATCCCTTACTTGTATTCTTTTCTCACTTGCACAAAACATGCGACTTCTTGCCTAGCAAAAATCAAACAGGCCTTGGGATGGTTCATTAAGCTTCTGAAGTACCACTGATAACGGGGGACTCAAGACGCCAAGAGAAGCACAGAGGAGGATGAAGATAAGCACCTGGGAACTAACAAGCTGACCTCCTTAAAGCATCCCAGGGCCGAAGGATGGATGGGCTAATGCCATGACCACGTATGGGCAGAGGAAACCCAAAGTTCAACTGGTAGACACTGTAAGAAAGACGATGCAGGACCACCAGAGGAGGCAAAAACCCTAATCCGAATTTTACTACACATGCTCGGACCATGTAAATGAATTCCGGGAACTCATTAGCATAAAACGGCCTTTTCCAGGAAATCTGACCAATATATATGTTTTTCTGTATATTAGTCGGTGTGACTTGCTAACTCGGCGGAGCACTCACGGTGGAAAACCGCCAGTGCGACCCCAGCGCTGCAATAAAGCACACCTGCTTAACAGTGAACATTTTTGCCGTTGAGGTAATTTTCTTCGTTCCACAGCCCTCCCGGCCCGATTGCAGGGCAGGGGCCGGGCGGACGCGGTGGGGGGCGGAGGCGGAACCACCCCC
>VWZK01009040.1:19254-30796 GCA_013396935.1 Baryphthengus martii | reverse complement strand
TGTGCGAGGGACGGGGGGACAGAGTGAGGTGAGGGGGTGCCCAAGAGCCACAACACAGGGAGGGAGGAGCGTTTAGGGCACCCCAAGGAGGTTTATCAGCACCGCTGTCAAGAGGGTCACGGGGGGCAGAAAAGGCCACCACAGGTGCGACCTGGTGGCTCCTCAAGCTGTCCAAGGGACCGCTCTGCTGCCTGGGCACCTTTGAAACCCAAGAAGCCACCACAGAAGCCCCCTCCCCAGCCTCCCCCCCCTGCCCCGACTCACCTCTCCCGGGGCCGTCTCTCTATCCTCTTATCATCCTCCAGCTGCCGTTGCAGCTTCTCCTGCTCCTTCTGTAGCCGCTCCTCCACCTCCCGCTCCCTGGCCGCCGTGTCCACCGGTTTGGCCCCCCCGAAGATGGAGGCGGCGCGGCTGGACTGGGGCGCGGGGGCCACCGAGGTCTCCTCCTCCTTGGGCGCGCTCCGGGGCTTCAGGTTCAGCTTCGGCCTCTGAGTCGGACCTGGGACGGACCGAAAACGTGGCGAGTGAGCCCGAACCCCACACCCGGAGCCGCCGGGGCCGCTCAGGCTCCCCCCCAGGCCGAGGCGGCACCTCTGTCCTCGCGGCGGAAATCATCCCGGCCATAGTCATCCCGGGAGTTCCACCGATCCATCCGGTCATCCCGCCGGTCATAGCGGTCTTCGTAGCGGTCGCCACCCCCTCGGTAGTCGTCATCCCGGCGGTAGCCGCTGCCAAAGGCCCTCCTGCCGCTGCCTATCCGGGAATCGTAGCCTGTGGGAGAGGAGGAGACGCTTCCGGTGAGCCCCAATCCCTGCTGGGGACACGGAGCAGGAGGCTTCCACCAGGACAGCAGCAGCTATAGCAGGACAGCCTCAGAAACTGGGCTCTGGTGAGGACCAGAGTGAAGTGTAGAGATCCCTGTCCCCAGAGCCACGGTCCCTGGGTCACCCCAACCCCCAGCACCACCCCAGGCTGGGGCAGAGTGGCTGGAAAGGGCCCGGTGGGAAAGGCCCTGGGGAACTGGTCGCCAGGTGGCCAGAGACGAGCCCAAGAGTGCCCAGGGGGACAAGAAGCCCCCAGCATCCTGGCTGGGGCAGCACTGGGGGGGCAGCAGGGCCAGGGCAGGGAGCATCTCCCTGCTCTGGGCACTGGGGAGGCCGCCCCTGGAATCCTGGGGTCGGTTTTGGACCCCTTCCTGGGGCCCAGAAGGAGCTGGAGGGGCCGGAGCGTGGCCAGAGAAGGGACTCAGAGCTGGGGAAGGGTCTGGAGCAGGAGTGTGGGGAGGAGCGGCTGAGGGAGCTGGGCTTGTACAGTCTGGAGCAAAGGAGGCTCCGGAGAGACATTGTGGCTCTCCACAACTCCCTGAAATTCAGGAGCTTGGAGCCAGGGAGGAGTGAGATCTGTGGGCAAGTGATGGGATAAGAGGAAGTGGCCTCCGCTCACCCCAGGGGAGGTTGAGGTTGGAGCTGAGGAACAATTTCTTCCAGCCCCTGCAGGGTTGTCCAGGCCTGTCCCAGGCTGCCCAGGGCAGGGCTGGAGTCCCCCTGACCCCTGGAGGAGTTTCCAAGCCCTGGAGCTGTGGTGCTGAGGGACAGGGCTCAGCGGTGCCCTGGCAGGGCTGGGGCAAGGCCGGGACTCCAGGAGCTCCGAGGGCTCTCCCAACCAGAAGGATTCTCAGATTCTACAAGGCCAGGAATTAAAGCTGCCTGGAGAGGAGGCCCAGGAGCTCCTCCTCAGTGCCCTCATCCCCTTCCTCCGTGACAGGAACCACACTGGGCAGCTTGTCTCCCCCCACCGAAACCCCTGGGAACACCCCACCTCACCTCCCTCCACAGCAACCCCTCGGGAACACCCCACCTCGGTCGTAGTCCCTGCTGCGGTCGTCGTAGCGATCCCTGCCCCCAAAGCCACGGTCCATGTCCCTCCGTGGACCATCACGATACCGATCGTCGTAGCGATCCCGATACCCTGGAGGCGGGAGAAGGGGTGGGTGTCAGGGCGTGCGGGGCACCGCCTTGTACCCTCAAACGCTCCGAGGACAGGAATCAATCCGGGAAAATGGGCTCCGGGCGGCCGCTCTGGCAGCACCCGATCTCAGCTGGAGCAGAGCAAAGCGTGCCCGGATGCCACGGTAACACAGATTTTTCAGGGGCAACAACAGAAAGGAGGAAGAATCGTCCACATGGAAAGATGCACTGGATTCAGCTACGGACACAGGGCAAGCGATCGGAGTCCTGCAGGAAGACCGCCTGCCCGGGGTAAGCCGAGAGAAGCCCCAGCCCAGCTCCTTCGCCTTCACCCACATCCCCTCAGCCTCCACTTTGGGACAGAAGAGGCCGTTTGGAGCCAACTCACTGTCCCCGAAGCTGTCGTCGCCCCGGCGCGGCGGGTAATCGTCGAAGCTGTCGGTGGCGGCTGGACGGGCCCTCCAGTCGCTCTCGAACCGCTCCGAGTCACGGAAGCGATCCCGATCCCGGCCGAAGCAGCGATCGTCTCGGTCTGCCAGGGGAAGGAGAAGGAAGCTCAGCCGGCGGCAGCGGAGCAAGGGAGGCCCGGGCTCCGCGAGCTCCCCGCTCACTATCAGCTGGAGCTGCCGACGCGCCGCCGAGGCAATTAGTGCGTGGGAGGAACCGACGTTATTAAGCTCTTAGATAAGCACCAGCAAGTGAAAACATCCTGGCTGGGCTCTCCCTGCTGGTGGCCCAGCCTGGAGCTGTGATGGCAGCGGTCTGTCTGTCCCTCCTCAGCCAGGCTGGTCACCGAGAGTCAAAGAAGGTGACGAGCCAGGGGACGCTCACCTTTATCCTGAGCTTGATCGGCGACATCCACTCGTATTCTCCTGTTCCCTAGAGACTGAAAACAACAGCCCCACGTCAGCCCGAGGCCGTGCGGAGGGGCAGGAAGAGTCGATCCCAGGCTGACGCCGGAGCACAGAGGCTCCTTGAGCCACATGGGGCCTTAGCGGCCTTAAAAAGTGCTCTCCTCCTCATTTCACAGAGCCACAGGATCCCAGCGTGATGGGGCTTGGAAGGGACCTCTGGGGATCACCTGGTGCCCCACCCCCCCACTCCAGCAGTGTCACTCAGAGCAGGGGGCCCAGCCACGCAGTGTCCAGGTGGGTTTGGAATCTCTCCCGAGAAGGAGACTCCCCAAGCTCTCTGGGCAGCCTGGGCCAGGCTCCAACCCCCTCCCACCAAAGAAGTTTCTCCTCCCGCTCCCAGGGAACCTCCTGGGTTCCAGTTGGTGCCTGGTGCCCCTCGTCCTGGCGCTGGGCACCACTGGGCAGAGTCTGGCCCCGGCCTCTTGCCCCCTGGGGGCCCCTGAACTCTTGCTCAGCCTTGCTGAGCTCCCCTCTGGGGCTGCTCTTCTGCAGCTGAGCAGCCCCAGGGCTCTCAGCCTTTCCTGGGCACACAGATGCTCCAGGCCCCTCAGCAGCTTCCCAGCCTCCCCTGGACTCTCTCCAGCAGCTCCTGCTCTCTCTGGAACCGGGGAGCCTGGCCCCGGCCCCAGGACTCCCGAGGAGGCCTCCCTGGGGCAGAGCAGAGGGGCAGGAGAAGCTCCCTGGCCAGCGCCCCCCAGGAGCCCATCGGCCTCTGGGCCACCAGGGCCAGTTGCCGGCTCCTGGGCGCCCGGTCATCCCCCGGCACTGCCGGGCCCTTCTCCGTGGAGCTGCTTCCCAGCAGGTCCCTCCTCCCCTGTCCTGGGGCAGGGGCTTGTTCCTCCCCAGGGACAGGACCTGTCCTTGCCCTGGTTGGGCAGTTCCTCTCCAGATTCCCCCTCAACACACCCAACCTGCCCGGGGGTTGCTCCGGGCCCTGCAGGCCCCAGCCTCGCTCCACCGGGATGGGACTCACCTCTTCATTGAGGCTCAGGGCCTGGAACAAGGAGTCGATGTCTTCAAACTCAGCATAACCAAAACCTTTCAACCTCTCCGGGTTGGTCGGCTCCCGCGGCAAACGCACAGCACTGATCTGCAGAGAGGAGACGCGGGGAGAGGAGGGAAGAGCTCTCGTGAGGATTCCTGCTCCCCGACAGGCAAGGGCTCAGCTCTCCGGGGCCAGGGACTCTCGAGGGAATGAGTAACCCCCCTCCAGCGATGAGCAGGGAGGAGGAGCGGGTTCGATCCCCCTTCAAACACACCACAGGTTCCTGTGAAAAGTGCCTCCAATGCTCATCTGGAGGAATCTGACCCTGGCCAGGGGTTTCCAGCTGCAGGTCTCCAGTAGCTGCAGCGGGAGTGGATCTGAAGGGCCAGGAGAGCTCTGCTCGGTGGGCGAGAGTTGCTCTGCACCCCAAGAATGGGGCTCCAAGCCCGTGGCCGGGGGCTCTCCGAGCTGGCAGGAGCCATCCCTTGGAAAAATGTCATTCCTTTGCCTCCTCACTGCTTCCAGAGCTCATCCCAGGCTCTCCTTGTGGGATTTCGTCTCTTAAATTGCGGTGGCTCCCAGCTGGCTCCCCGCTCGGAGGCCTGGGAACAGCAGCCTGCGGAGCCTGTGAAGTTCTGGCAAAGGGAGGGGACAAATCACCTTGGAACAAGCCTCACGTGAGGAGCCACCGCTCAAATCAGCGCTGGGAGAGGCTGGGAGGGGAGAACGAGCGACGGATACAGAGCAAACAACTCCTGCAAGGATCACCACTGGGCTTTGCCCCTGATCCCTCTACCCAGATCTGCCTGGGGCTGCAGTTTCTCAGCTCCCTCCTCCTGAATCCCAGCATTGCTCTGGTTGGAAGAGCCCTTGGAGCTCCTGGAGTCCCGGCCTTGCCCCAGCCCTGCCAGGGCACCGCTGAGCCCTGTCCCTCAGCACCACAGCTCCAGGGTTTGGAAACACCTCCAGGGATCATGGGGACTCCAGCCCTGCCCTGGGCAGCCTGGCACAGGCCTGGACATCCCTGCAGGGGCTGGAAGAAATTGTTCCTCAGCTCCAACCTAAACCTCCCCTGGGGATTCTTGACGCCACTTCCTCTCATCCCATCACTTGGGGAGAAGAAATCTCACCCTCCCCTGGCTCCAAGCTCCTGTCAGGGAGTTGTGGAGAGCCACAATGTCTCCCCGGAGCCTCCTTTGCTCCAGGCTGAACAAGCCCAGCTCCCTCAGCCGCTCCTCCCCACACTCCTGCTCCAGACCCTTCCCCAGCTCTGTTGCCCTTCTCTGGCCACGCTCCAGCCCCTCCAGCTCCTTCTGGGCTCCAGGGAGGGGCCCAAAACTGACCCCAGGATTCCAGCTGCAGCCCCCTCAGGAGCCCCACTCAGGTTACTGCTCTCTGAGGGGCAGACGCTGCCTCAGCAGGTGCCAGAGGTCAGGCCAAGCAGCGCAGGCAGGAGGGGAGCGAGCAGCCCAGCTCCGGGCTCTGCCCACAGCAGTTCTCTGCTGCCCTCAGCTCCGCTCGCTGCCTCCGACCACACCTCCCAGGTCGTGGTTTCAGGAGGAAAGGTGCCTGTGCCCTTCTCACCTCCCCCTGAACAACACGAGGCCTTCAGGATTCTTAAAGCTGGGGACAAAAAACCCCAGCCAGCCGTGGTGGCAGTCGCAGGCTCCCCCGGGAGCGTCTCCTGCCCCCGGTCACAGGGCAGGATCCATCCTGAGGGAGCTCTAACTGGGACACTCCTGGGAGTGCTGGAACCGAGCCGTGTCTGCGGCCCCGCCGCGAAACGCTATTTAAAAACGGCACCAACTGCCAGACTTTGCGTTTGAACGGGCAGAGGAGGAGGGGATAAGAGTGAGAAGCAGCAAAGGGAAGGCCACATTTGCTGTTGTCAGCACTCCAGGTG
Source organism: Baryphthengus martii (assembly GCA_013396935.1). Lineage (NCBI taxonomy): Eukaryota > Metazoa > Chordata > Aves > Coraciiformes > Momotidae > Baryphthengus > Baryphthengus martii. The sequence goes on along the minus strand of VWZK01009040.1, from coordinate 25,027 downwards.
CTGGAGCAGGGAAGACAAGTCTGTTTTAACTGGAAATAATTTGGTTTTCCCCATCTTTGTTGTCACCCACAAGCTTTCTCATCCCATTTCCTTCTGCCGAGGCGTAGTGAGTTAGGAGCCGGGTGGGTGCTCAGCACCCGAATCACCCCGAGATCCGGCCCAACCTCCCCTCATCACCATGTTCAACCGGAGCAACACCTGTCACCCGCCGCGGAAGGGCCCTGGCTCCATCCCCGTTGCAGCCGGCACCCTGGGGATCGCAGCCCCCAAACTCCGGGCCTCTACGACCCACGGGACGTGGGAGGGAGGCCCCGTCACTCACGTTGAGTCCCCTGAAGAAGTCCTTGATGGATTCTTCCGTCACGTCGTAGGGCAGGTTTCCCAGGAAGGCGGTGTAAGGGGGGGATTTCGGGAGGCGGCTTCTGTCGATGTTGGGTTCCCGAGCGGCGCGGGGCGCGGTGGGCAGGATGGAGCGGTCGATCGGAGGGGCCCGGTACACGTCGTCGTCGTTACTGTGCCAAGTGGTGGAAACTAGAGAGAGAAATTCGGCAAATCAGCTACAAAAACCCCACCCGGCTAGAGCCCGGTCGCAGCCGCCGGCGGCGTTAGGGCCGGGGAGCCGCAGGTTACGGCCCCCAAATTTACCCGAGCTGCCCAACCCGTCCGGAAAGCGGCTGCTCGGAAGGCACCGGCAGGGCCCGTGGAGAAAGCGGAGGGGGGGGTTAAAATGCCCGGCAGCAGCGACCGCTTCACCTCGCGACCCGCTCCATAAAGCTTTAAGGGATTAATCCCTGGCTGAATAACAGCCGGTCCCGTGGAAAAACACCACGGCTCGAGAGCGGTGTTTGCAGAGGGGAAATTGCTCGCCGCTGCCGAGCTGGAGGTCACCGCGCTCACCGGGACAATCCCGGTTTCAGGAAACTCGCCCGGCCCTGGCTCTGCTACCTCAGAAAAGAACCGACCGGCCAGCTCGCTGTGTCTGGGCGTGCTCTGCCGGGCACCGCCGTTCAGGGAACAACCAACCAGAGCCGGAGCTGGGGGCGCTGCGGCCACCAACACTTAGAATCCCAGAGCGGTTTGAGTGGGAAGGGATCGTTAAAACCCCATCGAGTCCAACCCCCCCGCAGGGAGCAGGGACATCCCCAACTGGAGCAGGTTGCTCAGTGCCCCATCCAACCTGCCCTGGGATGGGGCCAGGGATGGGGCAGCCACCACCTCTCGGGGCAACCTGGGCCAGGCTCTCACCACCCTCACACTGAAGAGCTTCTTCCTACTTTCTAATCTAATTCTCCCTTCTTCCAGCTTGAAGCCATCACCCCTCATCCTATCCCTACAAGCCCTTGCAGAAAGCCTCTTTCCCATCTCTCTGACAGGCCCTTTTCAGATACCGAAAAGCCCCCAGAAGGTCTCCCCGGAGCCTTCTCCTCTCCAGGCTGCACAGGCCCAGCTCTCCCAGCCTGGCCTCCCAGCAGAGGGTTCCAGCCCTCCCAGCATCGCTGGGGCTCCTCTGGCCCTGCTCCAACAGCTCCCTGTCTCTCCTGGCATGAGGACTCCCGAGCTGGAGCCAGCCCCGCAGGGGGGTCTCCCCAGAACCCTGGGAGCAGAGGGGCAGGATCCCCCCCCGGCCCTGCTGCCCACGCTGCTGGGGATGAGCCCGGGGGGCCAGGGGCCGCTGGGCTGTGAGCACCCAGGGCCGGCTCCAGCCCCTCCAAGTCCTTCTCCGCAGGGCTCTCTCCAGCCCTTCACTCCCCGCCTGGGCTGACACCAGGGCTGCCCCCACCCAGGGGCAGGACCCTGCCCTCGGTCTGGTTGCAGCTCAGGAGGTTCACATGGACCCATTTCTCCTGCCGGTTGCTCAGGTCTCTCTGGAACAATCTGGTCCCTCGGGGGTGTCACCCGCACCCGGTGTCATCTGCAGACTGGCTGAGGCTGCCTCGATCCCACTGTCCATGGCACTGATGAAGCTACTGAACAGCCCCGGCCCCAGTACAGACCCCTGAGGGACACCACTGGTCACCGACCTCCAGCTGGACATCATGCTGCTGACTCCCATCTGTGGCCTCTGCCCATCCAGCCACAATACCCACCCATCGACTCCACATCTCCCCAGTTTGGACAGAAGGACGATGAGGGGGCCGAGCCGAAGCCTTTATACTTCCCCACGGGAAGAAGGGGACGGACAAACAGGCCCCACGTCCCTCGATCCCCCCGGAGAGAGCCAAAAGCAAAGCGCAGCGTCCTTCCCGAGGCTCCTGGCAGGGGCGGGTGCCGCCCGGGGAGCCGGGAAGGGCCGTACCGTCACCTTCCAGGTCGTCTGTCTCATCCGCCCAGCTGACGGGTTTGGGGATGTAGGTCGGGCCCCCGCCGCCGCCGCCGTCCTCTGCCAGGAAATCCGTCAGGGTCAGGGTCTTGCCCTTCTTGTTCTTCTTCTTGGCTGGCGGGGAGAGAAAAGGACGAGGGGTGAGACGGCCGGGAGGGGCCCGGCTGCGGCGCGGCGACGTCCGGACGCAAGGCGGGCCCCCGAGCCGCGACACGGGCCTCCCCGTCCCGATTTATTTTCCATTTCCAGCCTCAAATTCACAATTCGGGGGGCAGCCACATCCAACCCCCCAGCCCCAAGGACTGTTTATTTTGGGGAAGGACACGGCAGATGGAGAAGCCACCCCAGAGCAACCAGCGAGGGAGCGGCAGAGCACAGCCCAGCGATCCTCTGGCCGCTGGGATTCCTCCAGAACCAGTGGCCGACCGGTGTCATCGACACCAGGACCAGCGTCCTGGCTGGTTTGGCTCTGCTGGAGCCGGGAGCAGTCGCAGTGTTGATCCAGCCAGGCTTTGCCGACTTGCGAGGAATTGCGAAGGAATTGCTGCCCCCCTGTGGCACTCGTGGCAGGACCAAGGACCAACCGTGCCTCCACCTCCAAAAATGCCAATTTCGCCTCCTAAACCCACCCATTTTACCCCCAAACTCGGCGATTTTACCCCCAAACATGCCCATTTTACCCCAAAAACTACTCCTGGGCAGAGCGTGGGAGGCTCAGACACCCCCCTGGGGTTTTATCTCCCTGGAGAAAGTGGAGCCGAGCGACAGGAGAGCGCCGCCTCCTTTCGAAGACCCGCGCTCTTATCTTCGTTAAGAAGAAGAAACAATCAAATCGGAGCCGGCTGGACTCCAGGCGGCTGATCCGAGTGCAGGGGTGACCACGCCGCGATAACGAAGCGGCGAAGCCTCGCGGCAGTTTAACGAGGACGGAAACGAGGGAGGCGGGAGTTTCGCCGTCTCTGATCGGCCCAAGCTCGTTGTTGCCGTCGGATCACCGAGGGTTCGCTTGCCCAATGCCATGAGAAACGGTTTGTCCCATCAAAATCCAGCATATTCCAGTGGGGACACTGGAGGGTGAGAAGCTCCAGGTACGGATGGGTGCGGAGCTCGGATCGTTGGTTTCAGCCACTGCGCCCCAGCCTCAGGTCCCTTGTCACCAGAGGCTCCCTGGGCCACCACCGCTCCTCGCCGACGGCTCCGTCCCCGGTGGGTTCAGTGGAGCCGGGCGACCGGGAACAGCAGTGACCACGGGCCACGCTCTGCAGGAGACCTCGGTGGTCACCTCCTGGCATCGCCAGCCGCTTCCTGCTGCCACAGCTTTGGGACACCCATGACTGAAAACACTTCCCCCAGGAGCCCAAACGCAGAGCCACCCCGGGAGGGGTGACCCAGCGACACCCACACCTCTTACCCGTCCCGTTCCCCTCAGCGATCCCTGGAGCTGCTCCACGCAGGGCACGGAGCGGGCAAAACGGTTCCTGAATGCTCCTGGAAGAGTCACAACCCCTCCCGTAAAGTTTGGCGGAGAGAGCTCCAACCTCGGGGGTGGCACCTTCCAGTCCCCAGTGTCATGTTAGTGGCCACACCAGGGAGGGTGACGAGCCACGGGGGCCTCACCAACCTCCCGGGGGTCTCGCTGCCAGCCACAAACACCTCTGGGCCCCTCCAAGTTCTGCTGCTTGCTTTTGGGACGGCAAAAAATCAACACGGGTGTCGGCAAAGCCGTAACTCGGGACGGCCCTTTGGAACGGCTCGAGCTCCATGGAAAGACTCGTGAAAGATGACGTCAGTGCCCAATGAGAATGCTGGGAGAGTGGCGGCTGCCCGGAGAAACCGGAGGGGAAAAGCTCTCATGCCGGGGACAAGCGCCCATCCCAAGGGAGGGCAGCCGGACAGTGTTTTACCCTCCCCCCGTGCTCCCCAGTGGCCACCAGCTTCTAAAAACCAGCAGTCTGGGCTCGCTCTGAGTCCCAGGCAAGGAGCTGACGTCATGAAGCAGCTTCTGTCGCAGGGTAACGTTGGGGAAACACCCTCCAGCCTGGCCAAAACCTGCCCCTGTCCGCTGATTTTAACCCTGTCGAGGGGCAGCTGATCCACCCCCACCCCAGAGGAATCAGGGCTGGGGGAGCCTCCGGGCTTGGGGCTTGTTTGACACCCAAGGGGGTGTGAGGAACCCTGCAGAGTCCTGCAGCAGTCGGGGGGGTCAGGGGAGGAAGGGAAGCGATGCCCACCCTGCGCTGCGGAGGAAGGCGCCGGCATTTGGCACCGCTCCCTTCCCTGCAAAGCCCGACGCTGCAGCTTTACGAGCCCACGGGGAGCCCGCACCCTTCGGTGGCATCTTCCTCACCCACCGTGGCACAGGCTTCCGCTTGCTGCTCCAGTTTAAGGCTTCCTAACGTGCCGGAGCCTCACCGGCTGGGCGGCCGCCGCGGTGCCAGGGCTCGGCCAGGCAGCAGCACCGGGAAACCGCAGAGAATTGGGGGGGAGGAAGTGAATAATTTCTGCATTTCCTCCCCGTGCCAGGCTCCAAATGGCGGCTGGGAGCGACCCGCTCATCCCTGAGAGCCGGGGCTTCTGGGCTGCAGGGCGGGGGATACTCGCGGATTGATCCACGGGGGGTTGTTTTGGGGGAAAAAAACCCTCGGTGGGGGGTTCGAGGAAGGAACGAGCCGCCCCTGCGGGGGTGTGCCCGGCTGCGGCCTGCTCCCGGCCACCATCTTAGCGAGAACCGCCGGGAGCGGCGGCCTAGGGCGAGGGGAGGGGCCGTACGGTGGATCCGTCCCGTGTCCCGCCCCCGCCTCCTCCCGGGTGCCCGGGCCCGGCAGCCGCAAGGAGAGTCAAGGGTACGCGGCGCAGGAGGGGGAGGGAGCCGGAGCGGACCNACTATGAGCGCCCCGCCCCCTACCCCGGAGAGGCGGGGCCGGGCGGGGTGGGGTGGGAGCGTTTGATTCTGCGGTTGGCGGCACCGCCCGCGCCGCGATTGTGGAATGCGCCGGCACTCGCGGGGAGGGAACCGGCACCCGCGGGCCAGGCACCAGCCCCCTGGGCCAGGCACCAGCCCCCTTGGGCAGCTCATCGGCACATCCAAAATTTCTCTGTATCGACCCGCTGGCGTAGGTTGAACCACTCTGCAGGATTGACTTGGCCAATCCACGCCTTGCTCGTTGGCGCAGGAGAGCCTCTTGGTGCCCAGACGTCGGTGGCCTCGGTGGCCACCGGGAAGAGCCGGCCCAGGAGCTGTGGGTGCTGGTAGAGTCGTGGGGTGTTCTTGCTGCACTTCTGCTGCTTCAAACCCAGCAGAACAGGATAGGACAGGACCATTCCTGCTTCTAACCAGACCAAATCCAAACCCAGCCCCACCACCCAGCTTCTCCTCGGGGTGTCCCACCTGGACAGAACTTCCAGCTTGCAACCACCACCATCACTGGGGCCCTGTACAACCAGCACCATCAC
>VWZK01009039.1:16615-35407 GCA_013396935.1 Baryphthengus martii | reverse complement strand
TGGTCATTCTCACTGGCTGAGGGACAGACTCGGACAAAACACAAAAGCACACACTGAGCCTGTTTGATAAGGAGTCCAGACGCTGAGGTGCCACTTAAGCACTGCAAGGTGCAGCTGAATGGCCGAGGCCTCAAACTGCTGCGGCCAAGGTGCCAAACTGCTCAGCACAGCCCATGTGTTTTGTCTGTGGGGCGGCTGTACCTGCCACAGGGAGCAGGCACACAGTTGTGCCTCTGTAGCAATTCCTCTATCGACATCCTGCAGACTACACTAGTAATGTCATGGAAGCAACCGCAAAACAAACAGCACCTGCTATCCAAAAAATGGGATTTATTGCAGGCACAGTTGCCAGCACTGCTTTTGACTAAACAACAGGTTCAGATGTCTGCCTGGAATTAACTACTACACAACTGATTCCTAACTTTAAGGAAAGACAAACCAAAATGGGCAAACCCTCATTCCTAAAAGGGGAAACCTCCCACACCAGAGTGTGGGATACTACTCACCCATAGGGGCAAGGGGCGGGCGAGGCTCACTCAATCCACGGAGACTCCCTCAAAGGGACGCTCCGACTGCCAGGCCTTCTGCTCTGTGAAGAATCAACTCCCCTGGCTCTCAGGCAGGCCCCATTTATACCCCAGTCGAGGGTGCACTGTGGTCATTCTCATTGGCTGAGGGACAGGCCCAGACAAAACACAGAAGAGCCTCATTGATGAGGGGTCCAGACCCGGAGGCGCTAGTTAAGCACTGTGAGGTGCAGTTGAATGGCCAAGGTGCCAAACTGCTCAGCACAGTCCATGAGCTCTGCCTGTTTTGTCTGAGCGGGAGGCTGTACCTGCCACAGAAGGAAAAAACCCAGAAAAGCAACACTTTAGAACTGTCTCTGTATTTACCTGAGATGAATAGACATTTAAAATATCATTAGCTAATTTTTGTCAACAAAGAGAAGAAAAGTTGGACTTTTTTCTTGGAGATATACTGTAGTTTTTCTTAGGTAAGTTTACAGACAAACATATAGATCAAAATAATGAAAATCCTGTTTCCAAATTCCTGTCCTTAACTTTGGAGATTCATTCTTGAGCTTTCGATTTCTCAGGTCAAAAACAGTGGCCAAAAACCTTTTCTGAAGTTATTTGCTTTCCCAGAACACTTCCATGCAAAGCAGTAATAAAGTAATAAAGAACGGGAATACTAAAGGACAGCAGCCCAAGAGATTCTGCAGTAGCTCTTCATCCCACTAAATGATCATTACACAGGTTTACAGCTGATTTGTCAGAAAGCAGTTTCACGGCATACACATGCGCAATACCCTGCAACACTTTCACCTGTTTCCCAGTCCAAAGCAGCCTGGGTTTGTCAGTGTCAATAGATATCAACATGTAGCAGTATCACATGTATCAGCATCACATATAAGACATTCTGTGACTTTCATAGTTCTCCTTGACATTTCATCTGTGGATTTACAGTTGTAAGACGACCTCCTCCCTCAAAGTTCACAAGTGACCACAGGCGTCCATAAGAAGATAACTGAGCTTTCACATCTGTTTCCTTCAGTCCTCTTTCATTCTTTGATAGTACGCTTTCTTTTATTTATGAACATGCACAAATACACAAACACCATTTGCTATATATATAGTAAAAAATTAACATGTTTAATATGCATTTAATACATGTCTATATATATTAATGTGTATATAAACATGAAGGGAAAGAATGCATACTTAAGATTTTATTTTAATTTGACAATAATTCAGATTTTACATAGACTATCTATGAGGTCATGGCAAATCTATGAGCAATCTATGGTCACCATCACACATCAAACTGCTCATAACAGCAATAGTCACAGCTGCTTATTTTTATGATGTATGCAACACCAAGTGACATCACCAGAAAAATTTACTGAGATTCCTGAAACAGAAGCTGGAATCAGTCAGCCTTCATAAATTATGAAACAAAAGAGATATTTATTTATGGCCATTGGACAGAGAAATAAATACTTTGTTTCCTACATGCCTGAGTTTGACCAATGAGGACTAACCATATAGCAAAGCATTATACATTTCACATCTAAGAGAATAAAACTTCTAGACCAAAAGCCATTTATCAAGAAATTTTGATCTGGTTTCAATACCTTCCAAAATTCAATGAAATACAATTGCTGTGAGAACCACCATGAATAAGAATATTATATTTATATATACATGCATAGTGTACAGACCTATATAGTCACACAGGCATATTGAATAATAAGGATGTATTAAAAAAAACAACCAAATACAAGTAGTGATATTACTTAAAGTGTCACAATTTTTATACACATGAGTTGAAAATTTTACTTTTTAAATCTGAGTTCTATAAAGTTAAGATATGGTAAACAGTAAGCGAGGTGCTGATGATGTTTCTGGCATCACTTTGGACTGACGGCCTCATACTCAGAACTGCCCAGTCTAATCAATTATCGCCATAAAGAGTGCCACACTGGGAAGAGGTAGACCTCACTGCTGGTATTGCTTATATACATGTCCTTGTAATAACCAAGTGTTTCCACAAGAATAGAATGAATGCTACAGTTATTATGTAAGACAAACATATGGTTCCTTCAGTATAGCTCTGCAGTTGTAGGAGTTCAGTGGCTTCTTGCAGAAAAGTAGGTGTTTAATCTAGAAACTAATAACGTAGAGTTTTGGCTTAAGGAACATTTAAGTCAATATTTCTGTAGCTTCTATATTGTAGAGAAGTATGTTACATGGTTATATATGTAATGGTAGTAGAGGTTATTGTCCAATTGGACTTAGGTGAAGTGAAATAAATTTAATGGAAAGATCCCTTTTGGTAAATTCTAAATTAATTCACAAATAATAATGCTCAGTTTTGGACACTTCATTAAGGTATCTCCACTGGAAAGCAAATCTCCTTACATCCTATTGAAGGAGAGGTACAGGCCACTGCAGAGGGAAGCTATAATCATTTTAGTTGTCATGTAAGTTTCTTTCAGATATGCATTTCTAACTGGAAATAACTTTTGATGGATATTCTTAAACTATTCTGCTACTGTTCTCTACATATTTTCCAAAGTGATTTTCATTTATCATAGTAGTCTAGAGTCATCTGTTCATGTATTCACTAGCCAACTCTCTGACACATAATGATAATACTCTTATATTATTGCTTTAATGACGTAGGTTGTGGATGACTAGTGCAGTTTCATAATAAATTGTTTTCTTAAGAGATTCACAGATCCAATGAGGGAGACCTGATAAAGCAGTGGCACTGCCATTCAGGCTAATAGTAGAAGTTTTTAATTGAAAAGTTAAGACAATATAATTACTAATTTTAAACTAAAATAAATATTACATTTGTAAGTATTACAAATATTTTTTAAATTACTGTTGTAAGATCTTCCTTATGAAGGGTGCTAACTTTATCCAATTTATCCAAAAGATCAAATTTCATATTATTCCTAAAACATGAGGAACTCTGGTTTAATATCATCCTGAAGTGTGGAAATGTCTACTGATAAAAAGACTGCAGACCAGATAGCAGATGTTGCCTCAAAAAAGGGGGGCAGTTGGTTGTTTAAAAGAAATATTTATCGTTTTCTTTTCTAAATTCGTTCATTGCTCTGTGTCTTCAGTTTAGTCCAAGCCTAGCTGGATGATTAGTAGGTGACTGGTTTTTTGACTGATTTTAAGATTTCCCTATGGTCAGGAGTAATGACTTATTAAAATATATCATCTGATTACTGAGCATGTCTACTCCTCCTGGGACTTTAAGTTATATCTGCCTATTTTCCTGAGCAAAGCACATTTTTGCTATGTATTGCAGTCCAGCCTGCGACATGAATCCTGTAAGCATTAAAGTACTATGTATCCATTTAATAAAAGTCTCAAATTAATAACTGTTACTCCTCAAAATTTACTATTTTGAAAGTAAAAGGTTAGCTTGAATACTGATTTTTGCATCCCTAAAAGTTTGAAGTAAAGTTTATTTTCCAAACGCTTTGCCTTGATTGCTCCTCGTTAAACAGGATGTTTTGTACTTTATCTACAACTAAAACATAATTCTGAAGAATGCTTAAAATTGGCATAAATAGAGTTGTCAAATTTTGCCTCATTTAGTAGCACAGACTATGTTTCTGTCTCCACAGTTTTCAAAAAGCACATTTTTTTCCTTTCTATCTAGCCCATTATGCTTAATTATCCATTAAAATGTGTGCTGGAACTTCCTGAAGAACTACCGACATTACTTATTTTCCCAAATGTGAAGTATAGAAAATTCAGAAACAACAGATATAATAAAATTCAATGTGACATATTATAGGTAAATTTGTTCTACTTATGCCTTACAATACCATTTTATTACCAGATGGGAAGAATAAGTGTATCAAATAGAGATGGGAAAAGGCAGAGAAAATTGTGAGATGACGATTTCTTTCAAAGAGTAATGGTAATGCTACATTCTGGTATCAAGGAAGCAGCATTAGTTAGGAATTCACTGAGAGATGGGAGAGGAATAATGTTCAGAGTGTCAGTGCTTGAAAGCAAAAAGATACTCATTCAAAATAATTTTGGTAGGCAGGACCTAACAGTTCTATTAAAAAAAAAAATAGAAGGGAGGAAAAGACATTTGGAAATTCATATGTTATTTGTTGCTAACAGCTGAGGAACAGAGTAGGCGTGGCTGGGATCTCAAGTAACCACTTTAACTGCCCCTGTGTTTAATAATCAAACAAGAAACTAAATGTGAGGAAGGGTCATTATGCCATATTTTAGACTAGATCAATCTTCTCTATTTTTATTATCTCAGGCTTCAGAAAGAACTTTAGATATACAGTAAAATATTCTATATTTCTTTGAAAAGAGAACTTGGACACTAGACATATTCTTACTTTGTGAAATCAGAACTTTACCCCTATGAGCTCCATTATTTCCATAAGGTCATTTAAGATTAAATCCACAAAAGAAATTACATGTTACAATATCCTACAATAGCTCACTAAAAGTCTCTGCAATTCACAGGAAGAACTGAATGCCTCAGTCCTGGATTCACAAGTGTTGTGTTAATTGGAGAGCTACCTAGCCTAGATGATTAGAAGTGCTGAGGGCATGTCTGGGTACCCTCTTTGCTAAGTCTGAGTGTTTCAGTCAACTCTTCACTGACTAAGTAAGATCTTAGACAGCATACATATTGACTTCTGGTTGTACACACATAAATGTAAATATTCTAACATTGAACTGAATCCTACCTAGTGAGTTTTCAGTCCCAACTTTGTCCGAGATTTATGCATATTTAAATATTTAGGTCCACTTGGAAGTCACAAGACTGGACATCATCTGTTTTAACTTCTCAAATACTTTGTTTTCAATCATGAAGATGCAACTGCTTTTACTTTTTAATCAGACCTCAGCTGATAATTATGATATGATCAGTATGTTATAACATTTACCATGACATAATGATTTGAGTGTAGTTTTCTTCTCTGCTTTACGGTAGTTAAGCCTCTTTATTCCTATTTATAGATGAAGCTTCAGTGAGCTCTTCATTATTGTGCAGGGAAAATAATAAATCACGCCTGCTGAAACTTTTCTATTTTGTCTAACAGCACTAATATTGCATTTGGAAGAAAACAGAACTATGTAGAACATGTTCATGGTTAGAACTCTTACCTAGGCAGTTATCCTAAGTTTCAGTCTTTTTCTCAAGGACAAATTAAGCTAAGGACTTAGTTCTTACAACAGAGTTCAAGATTTATTTGTTACGACTTGTGTTCTCTCACAGTTTTGGGAAAGGAGGTGTGGTGGTGGGATTTCAACAAGATATAATTTTTTCAGCATTTTTGTGACACTGAAATTTTTGAAATGGCTGAGTATTGAATCAAAAATGCTCTTAACTGGCACTTACTTTTTCTTGTATTTGAAGATAAGCCAAGATTTTCTAGTGAGAGAGAATTTTTTCTCTCTGTGAAAGGACACAGAGTATTCAATTCATCTGGGCAGAGAATCAAAGTATACTTAAATCATATTACATTATTAAACCCTAATTTCCTGAGGTTTGTGTGCTGTAAGTACTGTCAGTGGTCAAACTTATATTGAAGTTCTGCCTTTGCTTAAAACTCTCACATAAGCTGACCACTCTGTCCCTTGTCTTTAAAACTATTATTCCTGAAGCTGTATCAAGATCTATAAACTAATAAGGTTTTATGATACATGGACACAAAGTCCCTCTGGATTTTTTTGCAAACACAGTTTCGTTAACAAAAAGCAGATGTGACTCAACAAATCCACCTGCCAAATTCTGGAACCGTTAAGCATTGCTTAAAATAACTGTTTAGTCCCTGAGCAATTTAGCATGTGCATCCTGCTGTGGTCTCTTGAATTTTCACTTTAAATTTTCTTGTTTCTGACCATATGTAATGCACTTACTCTTTCCTGCTCAGTATGCTGGCATGCTGCTGTGACTCCTTACAGAAAATTCTTTGGGAGCTGCAGGACACATTTAAGATCTTGAATGAATTTTTCAATAATGACATATTGGTGTCAGCATTTTCTCCTGCCCTTTTTAATAAGCAGTTTCTTGTTTGGATTCACTGCTGGTTTTGCTTTTAGCTGTGGACTCCCTGATGAGCATGGGGTCAACATCCTGTTCTTGGTATTGTCTCTCTCAACAGACATGCTTTCTGTAGATTCACAGCAGTAATGATTTTGCCTTCTTTCTTGTTCTTAGTGTAAAGTTCTATATAAATGAATTATGACATTCAAATATGGGGCTTTCTCAGGATTGACAGGAGAACTTCCTATCCATCACATATTTAATTCTAGCAGAACTCACTCAGATAAAAAGGAAAAAAAAAAAAAAAAAAAAAGAAGTCTTGTATCCTTCAGCTTATTAGGTTCACAATCAAAAAATCAAATCTCTGGTGGAAGAAAGACAGGAGAAAATGAGGTATCTTTTATTGGTTTGAAAAATTGAACCGAACCAATATGCAGTTGTTTTAACATGGTGACATCCATTAAATTTGAATTACCTTGAAGGAGAGATTTGGGGTTTGCTGCTCTTATTCTATCTCTTGCCAAAGAAACTCTGGTTAACATTTTCTGTAGGATGCTCTTCCCCATAATCCTGCCACACCAGGCCATTACGAGACCATGACTGCTTAGTGGAGAATCCTCGTTGGACTCCTGACTACTCCAAAACCTGCACAAGTGACACTTCAGTAGTGTATCTTCATGGGCTCCCAGAACAGAGAATGTACAGTATCACTTACGTCACACAGACTATACTTAATTATTAGAAGACATCTGTAAATAAACCAAGATTTTGTTCTATTCAACTAGAGTTAAAGTATGTTTGACTTAAAGACCTCAAATCATAAGACAGTTCAGTGCTAGGTTATGCTTTTTGGTTTTCCTTTTCTGTTTCAATCTCAGCTAAGATAGTCAGCTGACATTTTAGAATATTTTCAGACAGCTAAATAAAAAAGGGCCAGAAACTGTCACTGAGGGAAAATAGCCCTGACTAGTTCACACCTATGTTGCATAGGGCTATCTTTTTCTTTAGAGCTTTGTTTCAGAGAGAGCTGGGTGGATGTCATGGTTTAAGCCCAGCCAGCCATCAACAAAACACCATGCATCATCTTGTTCATTCCTAATCCCTTCTGGTGGGATAGGGAGGAGAAAATGTAACAAAAGGTTTGAGGGTTGAGACAAAAACAGGGAGGGCACACTCATCAATTATGGTCAAGGGCAAAAGACAGACTTCACTTGAGAAACAAAATCAATTTTATTTAAACAACAAAACCACCACCAATTTATCAATTGAATCAGAGTAGGACAGTGAGAAATACAACTGGATCCCCTAAACACCCTCCTGACACCCCTTTCTTCTTCCTGGGCTCTCTTTGCTCCTGATTCTCTACCTCCTCCCCCTCAGCAACACAGGGGGAGAGGGCATGGAGGTTGCAGTCCATTCATCAGATGTTGTTTCTGCCACTCCTTCCATCCAGGGCAAGAACTCCTCACAGTCCTTCCCTGTGGCAACACGGCATCCCTCCCGTGGGAGACGGTCCTCCACAAACTTCTACCAGCATGGGTCCCTTTTATGTGGTGTAGTTCTCCCAGTGATGGACTGCTCCATGGCAGACTTCCCTCACAGTCACGGCCTTCTTCGGGTGTAGTATGCCACGGCCTGCAGGCAGGATTCTGCCTCACCTGTAATCTGTGTGGGCTTCAGGGTCTCACCAGGACCCTGCACGGTTGCAGGAGAATCACTTCTCCAGTGCACTTGCCGTCTTTTCCGTCCCATCATCCAGTCTCCTCCATGTCCGTCCTGTTCCTCTGTCCTGTCCCTGTCCCCAGTCACAGCTCCCCATCTCCATCTGTCCCCGTCCATCCCCACACCCTCCCCCTACTACTCTCTAAAACAAAAAAAACACCAGCAGAACTCAATCAACATGTTTTTCCCCTCTTAGTTATGTTATCGAAGAGGCACTTCTGCCATCGCTTATTGGCTCAGCCTTGGCCAGAGGTAGGTGAGACTTGAAGTTCAGGGAGCTTCTTGAAGCTTTTTAAAGGAGCCATGCCAGTACCAAACTCTGCCAGAGACAAACCCAACACAGTGGAGAAACCCCAGAAACAACTAGATTAAGCTAACAAGTAAGCAGTGAAGTTGACTGACCATCTGCTGCTTTTGCTGATCCTCCTCTGTTTAACAGTTCATACCTTTCTTGGGATGGCAGGTTTTAGATTTTACTCAATTACCTCAGTTTACAGTAAAATCACCTAGTTTTTGTTGAACATTTTCCAGTTAAGATTTTCCTCTCTGTTCATGGACCTTAATTTACAGCAAAATCACCTAATTTTTGTTGAACACTTTCAAGTTAAGATTTTCTTCTCTGTTCATGGTAACTTGATACTAGGACATCAGATAAGCAGGAAGTATAGTCACTTCCTTCCCCCTTCCTTCATCAAACTTCTGCCGCTTTACTTTCCATATTGCTTATTTTAAAGGTTATTCTTTATATAAATATCTTCTTAGAATTATAGGACTTTGCAAGCTGCAAAATTTCTTATTAAGCTCAGACATGACATACCAGATGGTGAAATCAAGACACGAAATGCCTAGAATAAGTAACACAGCTCCTGTATGCACTGTGAGTTTTAGGAAGCCCTTTTTGGATATCTTGTTAAAGGTAGTTGTCATGCTATACAGACAGTATCATTTTTTAAAACAGGATGGAATGTCTAATGGCATAATTTGGTTCTTCAGCTGTGCAATGACATTTAATCAGCAGTGCTTCCCATAATAATGTCACGGAACTACAGATTTTAAATGCAATTACTAGTCTAAAATGCACTACCGATCTGCAATATACAGGGTAGTTTAATTAGTTGATGTTCTGTGACCACAGATATCTGCAGCTTCCTGAGGTTAATATTACTGCTGTTTTCTAGTTCATCTCTGCATTCATCAGATTCATGCTTGGATTTTGAAATTGTTATAAATGGTTATATAAGAAATAAAATGGGTATAACATAAACCAAATATTATCTGTTGTCTTATTCTGAATGACATCTGAATGATTTTCAGTTAGAACTATATAGGATACAAGAAGACTAGTGGAAGTTAATGGATGAATGAGACTGAAAATTCACATGATAATTTTTTTTTTCTTCAAAGTATCTGCATTTATCTTTATATTCTAGGTTAAACATGATCAGTTATAGTAGTTGGTATGGAAATACACGGTCATGGAACTTCTCCAAATAACTATATGCATGACTTTACCTTCAGCCGTGAGGTAAAATGTATTAGCTTAAACCTTTCATGGCAATTTCATTGCAACCTGAAGCTATGTTTAAATAATGATTTCAACACCACAAGTTTGATTCCTAGAGACAAGGCATGGATCTCCATCAAAATGCATACATGAGTGCCAGAAAATGAAATAGATGTAGTAATGTAGTTGTAAAAGTTTTTTTGTTGTTATTGTTTCCTTTGCGATAGATTATAATTTACCAGTTTCCTTTATGATAGATTTCAATTTACCAGTCATACAGCAATCAATTCTTTCTTTATTTCACCTAGGTCACATACAAAGTAGCAGAGTCATAAGAGATTATTTAAAACCAGCAAAGATCACAGAATAAAATTGTCTGAGCACTTTACCTCTATTGGGTGCCTGGGACAAAGGTTTGGTATTGGCATTGGGGAGTGTGCATTGTCATATGTTTAGGAGTGGCTTTTGTGAAAAAAAAAATGCCGGCTGCTGCCCTCTGCCAGCTCCTCAACAGACCCACCTCACACAAGAGCTAAGCTCATCAGCACATCCAGTGGCGCCTCTGTGAAAATATGTTTGAGAAAGGCCAGAAAATACCACAGAGAGAGGTTGTGGGAACACCAAGATCATAAGAGGAGGAGGAGGAGAAGAAGGTGCTCCCTCTGTCAGAAAAGACATTCACTGAAGCCTGTGGAAGACTCCATACCAGAACAGATGGATATTTCCTGAATGACTGCAGCTCATGGAGAGCCCAAGCTAGAACAGAGGAAAAGTATGAAAGTGAAGAAGGGGCAGAGAGAAATCTTTATGTACTTAACATAACCCCTTCATCCTTCCTGTGCTGCTGGCAGAAGTATAGAGCAGTCTGGAGTGAAGGAGCGAAGAGATCTTGGGAGAAGGGGAAGGAAATATATTATTATGGTATTTATCTTTGTTTTTCAGTACTTGAATTTGCTTTAAATGGAGTCTGTTTTGCCCATGACAGTAAATGGTAACCAATCTCAATGTTTTTACCTTGACCCACACGCTTTTTCATCCTATCATCTCCTGCAGTTCTGATAAGGAGTTGGCATAAGTGGGCAGCTGATTGGGAGTTTAACTATTTGCCTAGGCTAACTCCCCCAACTATTCACACAAAGGAAGAAAATATTTTTCTTCATTGTCTTAATGTCTGAAAATGTGTTGTATGTTTTGCTATAAATTCTGTTTCAATATTTATAGAATGTGCAGTTTATCTCTTGGTTTTATGACCTCAGATGTCTTTAAGAATTACACCAAATATGTGGATGCAGAGGTAGAATAAGTTCTGCCACCGATACTGGAGACAAGGAATAGGATCATGGAAACAAACAAACAAATAAACAAAGACACTCCAAATATTAAAAAACATAATAATAATGCATTATCCACTGTGCTTGGAGTTTTATTAAACTCCACTCAGCAATGTTAGATGCTGATGAATTTGAAAGCCTGGCAGAGGCGAGGCTGCAACAGCTCGATGTCCCCGGATCCATACAGTAGCAAGGCTGAGCATATATTCCTGGTGACATAAGTGAGCACATATGCTGTAAACACATATTTTCATGTCCAGCCACACAAATCAACAAGCAGAAATGCTCATGCAAACACAGATGGCACAAATGGCCTAATTCTATCCCCCTCTCTGGATGTTCAGGATGAAGGATTGTTAGTGGAAAATATATTAATATATAACATGTAGATCCCTCCAATAGCCGGCCTTACACAATTTACACACTTTCTGACCCTGGATCCATGCCATATTCAGGAAAATAGTTAAAAATGGAATTTTACAAGATGACAGGACACACTGTGATGATTAGGTGCAGGACGTGATCAGAAAAGTGAACTGTCTGGCCCCTTTTACATGCAGCTGACCACTTTCGTCCCTTTACATTTTTGTTTTCCCATGTTTGTTCCTCCTCAAACCTCCATGATCCCTCCTTTTCCCCACCTTTGGTCCCTCGACTAAACATCCCATGATAAGTCTTGTACAGTTCTAAAATGCTTTCTCTAAATCCCACAACACGACTCATACCCCAATGCAATTATCTCCTTAATCTATAAGATGGCCTGAAGAACCACCCCTGCTGGCTCACTGTGATGGGTCTCACCCAGCCCAAGGAGCTGACTTCCCCCTGAATGCCCTAGGATGGGAAGAGTTGAGGCTTGTTTCCCTAATTAGGCTATTGGGATTCCCAAGGTGGCCATCATGCCTCTGTGTGCCTTTGTGTTTGTGGAGATGAACTTTTAGCCACATAATAAGTAACGTGCAGCTAGGACGTAACCAATTAAGAATTTAGGCATTACTGTAAGTAACAAATGCTTCTTATATTAATAAAAATGTGACAGATGGGCAAAGCGTCAGGTGATGATGCTATGTAATTATGTGCAAAGGCTTGCTTGAGAAGAATACTGAAGAAAATTGGTCTTTTCATCAAACTAGATATTTTTGGGAAATTCTAATCATATGTATTTCTAGAAATATTCTGGAATTTTTATGGCAATTTGTTGCTTATATAGGCAAGATCCTGCTAACCTTAGACTCAAAGAGTCTAAGAGGAACTTATTTTTTAAATGGCAAACACAATGAAAATTTGTTGGCAAATTAAGTTAATTTGCAAGTTAAGCAATTTCTTGTTTAACTTCTGCTTGCTTGCAGCTCACTGTTAATCAGTGAAGATCCATGATCAAGTTTTAGTAAAAAGAGTAGTGACTTATAAGGTGAATTATTCATAAGTGTACTGATAAGGTACAGTTACATGTAGAGGATATTGTTTCAAAGGCTTCTACAAATCTGAGGATCTAGACTGATTATTTCTGTTACGCACAATGCAGGTGTGTATCTACTTGCAGAGTAGGTTGATAAATGTGATGTAGTTAGGTTTTTTAATTTTTTATTGTTATTCTAAATCGATAGAAAGAAGACAATCGCTTTCTAATGCCAAGTATCATCTTACAGGGTTAGCCAGGAAAAGAAATCTGATTTGCTATACACAGTAAAATCCATGATTAAACACTCTAGAAGCGGGAGGAATACATTACTGGTTTTATTGCTGAATGAGAAAAATAATTCTTGGATGGATGCCTAATAGAAACAGTGATGGCTTTGGAGGAATTTCCTTTCAGATACATTAAACTATAGGACTGAAGAATTGATTTTAGGATACTGTTGCTTAACAGAATAGTGCTAGCTCTGATGGTAGGGGTAGTTTTGAGGGAAAATTCTTTTTTTTTTTTAATGTGTATCTGAGCCACTCATTACTAAATCTAAGTTTGTCACTCTCACACAGAAATACACACATACAGAGGTTAAGCTATGATCAAGATTTTTTTCTCTCTTTGAAAATGGTAGTAAAATACTGGTATTAAATGATCTTTGAAACCTCACGAAATCGAATCGTAGTGGATTAATCCCTATTCTCCTTCATGAGAATTTGTCAGCAGATGATCTTGGAACCCTTCTTCATTGACATCTATCAGCGGATGATATTCAAATCCTTACAGAAGTCTACTCTTTGAAATCCTTGCAAAATCTACCCTGAGAAGCATCCCAGCTCAAGAGGACATGCTGAGTCACAGCCTGCTGTGCTCCCAGAGAACTCAAAGGGCCTCACTTAGGATCACTGTTTATAGGATTGCAAGATGATTGACTTTGGTCAGTATTTTTCCATTTTGGCCACAATTCTTGTCAGGTAATTCTGGTACCTTTCAGAGCAGACTACAATCCAGACAGCAGGAATTTCAGGTGCAGTTATGCTTAATTGTCCTAACTCACTGTACTTACAACCAGAACATGAAAGTACCGGATCATCCCAACTCACTGCACTTGTAACCAAAATGATAAAGTGCCAGATTGTCCCAGCCCACTGCACTTGTAACCAAGATAAGAACACAATGTTGGTTGGTCCTGACATGTCAACATGGCTCGAGGACTCAGTACCACCACATTAAGTGAAAGATTAAAGAGGTCTGCACTGTGTAGCTATCTTACAGAGTGTAGTTTGGTCATAATAACTGGCACAGTTTTTCAAAAAAGGAGGTAATCAAAATGCCATCTCTCTTGTGAGGAAAGAAACAGGTAGCTGGTTGGATGGGAGAAAGAGAGATTTCAGATATATCCTTAGTGGAAGTAGCTCCGGTTTAATTTTTCTTTTACTGCCAGATATATATTTATTTTGAGTATCAGAAGTAACACTTGTTTTTCCACTTTACTTAACTGGACATTTGTAAAGTATGATTTTTTTTTTATCCACCCAATAGTGTACTAACATTCATATGTTCGAGATATCTGGGACATTACAAAAGAGCTTCAATTTCTTGGCACGTCTTCCTTTTCATCAGAATATTACTGGACTGGGTCCATAACTTATTTGTATGGCACAAGTGAGTATTGCACTTACAGGGTCAAGGGAAGAAAAAAAAAATGCTTTCCAGTGGCTATTAGAGATATCTAAGCTCCTCTGGTGTAAAATAAGGAATAGAGAATGCGAACTTAAACCTTGAGGAGTACAGTAGAGGTGTCATTAAACATGTAGAACTTATTCTTGAAGATACTCATAATGTAAGAGTGAATCTTGACTGAAATGATGTGCAGTCTCTATTCAGTCACTGTGCTATTTCATTTCTCTTTAAATCATAAGGTAAAGGTGCAAAAATGCCCTATTAAAATAAACTTAAATCAAGTAACTTCAAGATTTTTACACGTAGAATTTAAACTATATAAGACTATTATTATAGTACTCAAATATTCTAATTGTAGTCTTATTAAGAGAAATGTGTAAGGAAGATGCTGTAAATGTCAGTATGACTTTTAGAAGAAGACAACAAATACTTTATGTTTGGACTGGATTGCCATATCTTGAATTATTTTCCTCTATTTCTTTTCTACTCTGAAAAGTACTTTGAGCATTTTTTTTTAAGACCTACTACCAAAATTTTACTATAATTAAAAGCAATGTTATAGAAGTAAGTATTTTCTTTCTTTTCAACTCTGCAATCCAAGTAAGTTAACCTCTATCCAAAATCCAATTAATCACGAGTGCTTTTAATAAATGCTGTGGTCTGTTCATGTCAATGTTTTATTATTACTAAGTCTTATGCTTGAAAATACCCACATCTGTTCTGTTTCCCATGTAGCATTCTCAATGGCATAAGTTGTCAAGGTTAGTTTTCTAAACAGAAGATACTTTATCATTGGTACGTGCTATATCAGGCTACCATTATAGAACTTGCCTAATTTTCTAACAGACTGGCATCTGTGGTTAATTGGAGACTGTGTAAGATTTTAATTATAGGTCTTTTTTTAACTCTATGTCAAATCAATTTAGTTTAATTCTATTTTGAGGGGTATTTTTTTTTTTTTTGCATTCGAGAGAGGTATTTTTGTTTTTATCTTTCACATGTGGTATGTATTTTGAAACAGATTTCTTAAGATGGTGTTGTGGCATAAAACAGGGTTGTTTTTCTGCATAAACAAATGTTTTGTTATGTTGTTTTTGTGATTTTTTTTAATAGAGACTTGGCAGAGAGACAGATCTTTATATGTAAGAACCATTAGTTTTTTCCACCTGGTTGTTCCACACTTGTGCATGATTCATTTTTACAAGCAGGGGTATGAAAGATACAATTGCTAAAAGGCTGGGTCTTGGTTTTGTTTGTTTGGGTTTGGTTTTTTTACATTTTCACTCACTAACTGTCTTTGTATCAACATCTATACCAACATAAAAGGGCATATACAAAATATTAATTAAATGTCTTTGCATTATTGAAGGCACTTAAACAGTCTAATTTCAGATTTGTTTGTGTCCTTTATCCACTGCAAAGGCAGGTATCTGTAACTTCTTTGGGAGATGCATTTAACGGATTGTTAATTATGCAATGCAGTTTGAGGAACTGATGCAGTGAGAATGGGTAGAACTCCTTTTCCACAAAAATCTAAACACCCTCGGGGTGTTCCATGGAATTAATTTCAAATTGAATCTTGTAAGTAAATGAGATAAGTTCCCTACTTCTCTAGGTTATCAGAAAACTATTAACAAACTTTAGTTTTGTTACAAGAAAAAGTAATGGAGTTCCATTTTGAGAACATTAATTATTCAAATCTGGTTATATCATTGAATTACAAGAGCATGTAGACTTTCTTCACTTATCCCCATTCAGAACCTGTCACAATGTTGCGTTTAAACAAAAAGAGAAAAACAACAAAAAAATAAATAATGAAAATAAGCTTTTATAGATCTGTGATTATATGAAGAATTAGAAATCCATCTTCCAAGTTTTATTTTTAAAGTCAGTGAAGTTGATCTGTATCAAATAAGTCTTGGCAAAGATTGACTAAACACTGGAAAGACATGCTGCAACAATGGACATTAATTCTGAAGACATTAAAAAATAAAATAATATGCGATGACCAGTTTAGAAAAACAGGTAGCTGGCATTGTCAACTACACGACTGAACCTTGCAAATAGATGAGAAAAGTTCCTTACCTTTCTATGCTATAGAATAGGAATACCCCCAAGATTTGTAAAGTTACCTGAGTTACGCTGGTATGGAAACTATTAGTATTACTAGTAGTGTCTGTAAGAACTATTTTGCTGCCTCTACTACATTTTATTTGCATTTTTTTGGATCCAAAAACCTTTTAAATTCTGTATGACATTGTGAGCTGTCCTAAGTCACTTTTATTAGGTGCACAGAAGTAGACGTAAAGAGCAGAGACAGCATCAACTTATGCCTGCTGAAAGCTTGTATTGTTTTTCAATGATATTTGGCTGAACAGGTTTTGTCAGGACTAACAACAGGGTTTGATTGCAAGGCAAGTCTTTACATCCAGGAAAACATACTGAAGTCAGTTTTTCATGCAGTTTTCCCCAATATTTTCTTCAGATCTTGATCATGAAAAATAAAGCTAAACCAGGTGTAACCGTTATCAAGAAATAACAGTTTTGATTGAACAGTCTAGTTGAAAAATACAATAGAATTAATTTATTTAAATTATTACAGCTAGATCTGGTTGTATTATTCACTGTAAATAATTTTGGCCAGAAATTCTAATATTTTTGTTGAGTGAATTATGCATTAATGTTTTCCCGTTCTTTGACTAGCTCTGTAGTCAGTCGTATATTACTCAGAGAAGAATTACTTTGCTTATTTTCTTGCAAATTCTGTTGTCACAAATATAAATTACGTGCAAATCATCTTGTCACCGTCTGACAACTGATACTGTAGAGGGGCAGATGCATAGTATCTTTCTACTATTTTTCAAGTATTGTCAACAAAAAGGAAAATGCAAGACTTAAAATAGCTAATGAATTTGACTGTATTTAAAATCCTTAGAGGACCTGTCTGTCCTGTAATACGTAAGCTCAAAGTCTTTTACATACACACACACACATATATATATATAAACATACATATTTACTAAATTCAGAGGTTAGAAAAAACAACAAAACAGAATATCTCAATCAAGTTTTAAATTCATGGGCTTTATGTCTGTTTTCCTTAATATGGCCTTCCTAAGCTCATATGAAAACACGGAGATAATCAGAGAGTGAAAGCAAATCTCTTTAATTATGTGTTACTGGATCATTAGTCCACTCCTGGGAGTCCTAAAACTCTTCATAGCCATATCAGAAAGCCTATGGAAGGTTTTGGATGAGACTGATTACTGTCACACAGTTATAGGTTCGTTTGAGTTAATTCCTACAATGTTAAATAGCATATTACTTGAGAATTTTAAATATTTTCTTTTAAAATTAAGCATTTAACATTTTCAGGCACCATTAGACACATCTAAGTTCCGAAATAAAAGATCTGATAATCCAACATTCACAACTCTGGTTGCTGCCTTTGGTACACATAAGCAACCCTTTCAATAAAATGAACCATGCCAGTATAGCAGGATGAGATCAATCCAAGTAGGTGTTCATGTCCATGACTCATTAATATTTTATGTAACATTTCAAATTAAATATCGAAGAAGAGACTCTGGAACTTGTGAAACATTGTGTATGAATTTCTTCTTAGAACAGGTTATCTTTTTCTCCAACATTTTAATATAATTAATTAACAGTAGTGATTTAAGCTGTATACTCTTTAAGCATCAAAAAATTATCAAATTACGTTGTATAAATATGAATTGTATAGGTAAATCAAACTAAGTACTCATAGCATAATAAAGTCCTAGAAGAGATTTCCTGAATGAGAAAATTTTGCTTTTAAAAATGTGGAATAAACAGCCAAACAGTGTTCAGATTTTTTTTTTTCCTTGTACCGATGCATCCTCTGTTTATTCTGTCAAGTATCATTGCTGGTGAACTAGAGTAGAACAGTAATATCTGAAAGAAAAACAGTAGCGTTAATATATATTAGCTTTATTCCTCAAAATCTATGATTACAAAAATCTTGTAGTTTTTCAAAGATGTTTTTCATATTTAAACATTAATTTATCATCCTATCAATAAAAACACTATAGAATGTATGGACTTTTACAAAGATCTCCTGAAATATTAATGCAAGGAAACCAGATACCACCTATTAAATACTTGATCCTGGTAAAATTTGGAATTCAAAAAGATTTGCCTTCTGTAACCTGAAATATCAACTAGAAAAACATAAAAAAAAAATAAATATTTGAGATATGAGAACTATTTTTATATGTGTCGAACTACACCATGTATTTTTAAGCAAATTATAAGAGTATGTACTACATATTTTCTAAGTGTGAGCACATCTTCCGTAACCGCCGGGAGAAAATAACAGGGTTTAAGTTAAAGACCTTCTTGTTCATAAGAACAGTGTGTGCTTTTTTTCTTTTTCTTTTTTTTTTTTTTTTTCAGTTACTACCATGCTGACATTTGCATCACCACTGCCACTACTACCAAAGCTACAGAATCATCATTCTCCTTTGCAGAATCTACATTCTTTTGTTTTCATGATGTCAAGATAAAGGCAGAAAGAAATTGAAAATTATGTCTAATTTTTTTTTTTTTTT
>VWZK01009039.1:0-16592 GCA_013396935.1 Baryphthengus martii | reverse complement strand
TTTTTTTTTTTTTTTTTTTTTTTTTTTTTTTTTTTTTCCAAGCTGAAATCTAATTGCTCTTCTCAGGAGGTGTTGAGCTCCTTGACTTCAGAAGATTCAGTTGGAGCTGAAAATGTTCAGTATCTTCCTGAAGGCATTCAAGACAGAAACTGAATAAGCTAACTTTAGATGTCTGTAATGCAGACATCTGTTCTCGTCACCATAGGCTTCGTCTCTACTGTTGATGGAGAAAGAGACTTTTAAAGAACAATTAATCTGTTCTATCATGGATCTCTACTTCAGGGCAAAATAAATTATGCCCCAAGGTGCTTATTTCTCTCTGTTGACTGCAAAAGAGGTGTTGAATGCTTAGTTCAGGGAATTTAATCAGTTTAATCCTGTATCTGGCATCTAAATGAAGAACAGAAAAGTGAGAAAGGCACAAAAGGGCAAGGGCAATAAAATACAGTAAAATGCTGGCACTTTAAAACTGTTGGATATTTGACACGTTAGTCTCAGCAATGTACCATGAATAAATTTTGCATGTTTTTAAACATCAGTATCTTATGTCTAGATCTATACACATTTACAACCCTATGCATATCCAAATGAATAAAAAAGTATTTGTGACATATAATTGCACACAGCTCAGTATAATGTGAAATTGGTGGAGTACTGTTCAATGGGATATATTTATGCCTGATGTGGATCTGTCTCCAATGGCTGGACTTCAGTCAGTTCAAAGGAATTTGAGACAATCTGAACATTTATTTCAGTCAATTATGTTTGTTAAACCAATCAATGACTTAGATTTCTATTACAGCACTTTAGAGAAATAGGATATAAACAAGCTTGATGGACAAGTACCGCTTTAAAGTATCAATGATTTCGATGTAAATTAAAATGATATAGCTGAGAGGGAAATAACTACTCTGGAGAAATATTTGGCAGTCTGCCTTCTTATTTCAGCTATTCAGACACCAAACAAGGGTGTCAAGGCTATTTAGAATTAGATCTGTAACATTTCTTTTATACTGAGTGTTGGGGAATTAGTAAATACTGGTTAAGGGTTGGTCTTGGGACTTTGGGATGATGCTGGAAGTGATGAAGCTAGTTAGCACTACATCTAGGAAGACAGAAGATCTTGAACTTTACAATTTAGTTCAATGAAGAATATGATAGCATTTATTTCACAGCAGTTCTTTTATCTGATTCATTGCATATTTACATGGCCCTCAGGACTAGTTCTATTGCTTATTGCACTAGTCAGACTAAAGAAAAACATAACCTTAACTATTTTGATGATGGTAGAAGCAACACATAGAAATTGAAAATTTCAATTATTGTGACTTTTTAAACCAACAAACAAAAAGTAACTCTTTGTTGTAAGGAAAAAAAAAAGACGAGACGAACAAATTATTAAGTTAATCAACCGTAAAAAGAGTACCATCTGATGAACATGAGACTAATTCAGATATGTAAAGAATTTGATTTCAAAAGTAAAACCATGTGAAGGGTAGTCACTAAGATGTTCTAACTTTAGTTCTATTTACTTTTCCTTTTCTTTTCCTTTTTTTTTTCTTTTTTTTTAATGACTATCACAGAAAGTGTAGAACTTATGAGAACAAAACTAAGTAAAAAGTACGATCAAATACTTGATGGGATCCAAAACCATCAGAGACTGAATTTGATCTGTGTGTAACTTTGAAATGTAAGCAGGCTAGTGAAATCAATTATATGTCTTATTTGTATTCTTTTTTCCCTTGCACGGAACATGCAAATTCTTGCCTAGCAAAGATTAAACAGGCCTTGGGATGGTTCATTAAGCTTCCTGAGTACTACTGCTATTGGGGATAGCAGTATCAAGACATCAAGATATAAAGATAGGCACAGAGGAGGACACCAGTGTTAAGATAAGCACCTGGGAACTAACAAACTGATCTTAAAGCATCCCAGGGCAGAAGGATGGATGAGCTGACTCCATGATCATATATGTGCAAAGAAAACCCAAAGTTCGATTCGGCACTGTGAGGAAGACTATGAATGACCACCAGAGGCAGAAAAGACCCTAACTCTAATTTTACTACGCATGCTCGGACTATGTAAATAAATTCTGGGAATTCGTTAGCATAAGACTGCCTTTTCCAGGAAATCTGATGAATATGTATGTTTTTCTGCATATTAGTTGGTGTGGTTTGCTAACTCGTGAGAGCGCTTATGGTGGAGAATCCCCAGTGCTGCCCCAGCACTGCAATAAGGAATACCTGCTTAGCAGTGAACGTTTCTGCTGTTGAGGTAAATTTCTTTGTTTCATTAGACAGAGCAAACGCAAAACTTTTATAGGGTTGGTCTTTTGCTCCAGGACTGATCAATTCAACCACTTTCAAGGACTTACTTGGCTGTAACAAACTCTTTTCAGCCTCTCTAGTTTTCTAAGAAAGTATTTTTCCATAATTTTTGAAGTTATACTTTCTCATAAGTTTCTCAAACTTTTCTGTATTTTAGAATCTTCATTATATCATAGAATCATAGAATCGCTTATGTTGGAACAGAACTTTAAGATCATTGAGTCCAACCCTTAACCTAACACTACCAAGTCTACCACTAAACCATGTCCCTAAGCACCACATCTATACATCTTTTAAACACCTCAGCAGCCTGTTCCAATACTTGATAACCCCTTCAGTGAAGAAAGCTTTCCTGTTGTCCAATTTAAAACTCTCGTGGTGCAACTTGAGGCCATTTCCTCTTGGCCTACTACTTGTTACTTGGGAGAGGAGACCAACACCCGTCTCTCTACAATTTCCTTTCAGGTAGTTGTAGAGAGTGATAAGGCCTCCACTGAGCCTCCTTTTCTCCATGCCAAACAGCCCCAGTTCCCTCAGCTGCTCCTCATAAGACTTGCTCTCTAGACCCTTCATCAGCTTCACTGTCCCTCTTTGGACACTCTCCAGCACCTCAAGGCCCTTCTTGTTGTGAGAGGCCCATAACTGAACACAGTATTCAAGGTGCAGCCTTAAATATCATTGACTCCTTTTTTTTTTTTTTTTTTTTCCCCAATTCCTTTCCTTAATTTTTTTTTTTTTTTTTTTCCCCACCTAATACTTACCATAATTTTCTTCTCCAGATGAGCATACCCATTTGCCCGTAGATGCCCTCCCGTCCCTCTGCTCCATACAGTGTGCAGGGGCCATGACGAGGTGAACAGCACAGCACACCTTCAATCCTCATGCTCAGTCGTGCTCTTAAAAAAGCAGAACACATAATCAGTGAAAAAATAGAGACAAACTAGTAGATACCACTTAATAGTAATCCCCAAAGTAGAGAAAAAGTAGATACATATAGACTGGTGACTGACAAAAGCTAGTATACACATTTTCAGGTTAAGATGAAAAACTGACACTAGGTGGATAGGAAATAATCTTTCATCATGTGGATACCTCTTGAACTTTATTTTTAGAGATTAGTATAAGACTGGAAGAATGAAATCTAAATTATTTTCCAAAAATTGATTTTCTCATTAGCTGTTGTTATTCTGCTTACCATAGCCAACCATATATAAGGCAATCGCTTTTTTCCAACTTAGTGAATTTGTGGCATCAGAAGTATCCTGTAAGATATCAGTTCTGAAATACAGCTATTCTTGATATAAATGATTCCTTGCAAATGTGTGAAAGATATTAATTTCATTAATTATTCCCCCTTTTTTTTAATGTGATACTAGAGGGAGATTCTCAAAGAGAGACTAGAATTCTCAACTACTTTTTCTACAGTACTTTATTTTATATGTGTATGGTATGCCTTTCTTGCAGTGGCTTACAAAGGAAAATACCACACTTTTCCACATTCCTTATGTGAGAGTGCCCTTATATCCCAGTCTTTTTGTTTTCCATCTCTGATTCTGCACTATTTATTTTCATATTTAATTTTTCCTTTTTTTTTTCCTAAATTGAGAAGTACAGATTTTTTTTTTAATACATATTTTAATTCTTCTGAATCCTTAATCAGCCATTTCTAGAAGCACAAAGCTAAACCTACTGAACACTAGCAAGACCATCATGAACTACTGTGGAATCTATAACAAACAGAAATTTTAAAGTATCCAAATGATGTATAGAGAAGCTATAAAGTGAAATGTTCTAGGTAGTTCCACAAAAACTACAATGAATACAAATGGAGTGACAGATGATGAGGCACAGTTTTATTGTTATGTTTCTAATGTGTGCTGCTTCAAGCAGCAACATTTGTTGTAATGAGTGACATGTCATTCACAGTTGACCAAGTGATGAAAAGGTATAGTCAAAAAACAATCTGAGGAAAAATGGTCAGATGTTTTGTAAAAATGTTGCACAGGAAATGTCTCCATCAGGTATTAAAAAGACAATGACAATATTACAAAAAAAAAAAAAAAAGCTTTCTTAATATTTAAGATTGATCTTAATGTTCTTAACATTTAAGATCGATTTCTTAATATTAAGATTGATCAATATTTGTTTACAGATGCTTCAAATCAACAGGTATCGTAACTATGGCCCATGATTCTTTTCCCACTGATGTGAAAGAAAAAACTTCTATTGAATTCAAAGATTGTCAGTTCCTAATTGTCTGTGAGTTCCCAGTATTTCTTTTTACATTGGACCACTTCAGTTGCAAAACATATGAAATGATAGTTAAGATGGAAAACTAACAGAAATATTCTGGTTTAAGGACCCCTCTTAGACACTAGTTCCATCTTAAAATTTTAGACAGAAAAATGTATAATGACTGCAAAATCCACAGCTTTTTGATTTCCTCTTCACTTTCTGTCATTCATCAAGCATGTGTATTTTCTTTTACAGACGTTGTACTTTTTTAGTTTACCTTTGTTTTGTTTGGGTTTTTTTTTTAATCCCTGTTGTATTTAAAAAGAGAAATGAAACATGGCTAGAAGTAGAATGTCCCAGTTTCTTTGTTATTGCTCAGTCTTCTGGAATATCCTTCCACGTAACTTTTGCTAAGATTGTTTTTGCATATTTAAAGCTTTTTGGTACAGTACATTTCGGTCACAAATTTTCCATTGAAATTGATGTACATTTACTCTTGCATACACAACCTAATTTTCTGGAGAGTTAGAGATCATTCAAGGGTAATTATTGTTATACTTAGTCTGCTTGTTCTTGCAATTTTCTGAAAAAAAACCTCAAACACCCTATGAGCTACCCTGATTTTCCCAGTTTTTCATGTAAATGATCATAGTATAGCAATCATGCCTTCACAGATTTTCACCCTGTATTTGAGAAAGTCTCATTCTCTGGATTAACAGAAGATTCTTTTGTATTTTTTATCATTGCCATTGTTACAATTATGTCTGTGATCTCTTTGGCTTTTTGCAGGACATTTGACATGTTTCAGTTGGAAGTATGTCTGAATGAGCTACAGGAGAAAGAGCTAGAAGAGAAACATCAAAATTGTCCATTCAAATATTTATCCATTATTTCTTTTTAATTTTTTTACAAATTCACAAATGAAAATCTCAATTGTGAATCCAAACTGAAGGCAAAGATTTGCAAGGAGCTCAGAAACAAGTTTAAATTCTTTTTGAGATGAGGGGAAGACTTTTCCGGAACCTATTCTAAGCGACCTGATTTTACTCATATATTAGATGTGTATTCTCTATACTCTTAGAGTACATTGAAAGTCAGGGTTTCTGCCAGGAGTTTTATAACAATTATTCTGATGCTTAAACCCTTTAGTGGTCTAACACACCATACGCACTTTTAGTGACAAATGCTTGAAAGAAGCATAACTGCATGCTCTTTCCTTCCATGCTATTTCTTACATTGTTATTACAAAGCATTCAACTCCTCTCATTAATTCTTTGACCTAAATTAACACAATTAACACTTTAAAAAATAAGAAGTGGATATGGAAGATGTATTTAAGATATTAACAGATAAAAAAACAAAAAGGCAGGAAAAGTAAAATATCCACCTATTGCCAGAGAATATATATTTTTAGACCAGTGATTGCTCTGGTAAGTTGAAATATTTATTAGGTATGTGGTAAATTACTTAAATACAAAACAATTTTCATACATTGAATAAGATTGTTTTTTTACTGAAAGTGTTCATAGAGTTCTCATATTATTATTATCCACCTGTACAGAGAGTGTGCCTCTTTCTTTTACAGAGTGCTTTAAACATGGCACTCCTCCTCTCAACAAAGAGACTTAAAAAATAAAATAAATAAATAATTGGTCTGACTTTTATCTGTATCTTCAGTTCTGCTGACAGGAAATTTTGTTTATGACCAGATGAAAGAAAAGTATTTTCTGAAGAAATGTCTAAATCTATGCATCAGCATGAGCACATTAAGAAGTGTAATGTGAAATAGAATTAAAGTCACAAAACCTAGCTTCAGGTTGTGTCTGTTTCTTTTTCAAGTATGATTCTGTCAGTGAAGCAGTGTATCACATTTAATTTTCAGAACATTGGCATGACTACAAAACTAAGATAGATCAGATTTGTTCAAACTTCTGTATAAAATCTGTTCTACACTAAACTTCAAGCAAATGTAAATTGTTCACAATGTTGTACATTATGTACATTGTTACACTGTTTTAAGCAATATTAATCCTTCTTATGTTGTTCTCTGCTGCACTGGGTTTTATCACTGTCCCAAGACACAGTTGGAATTAGGAAGCATGTATAGTATGGGAAGTTCTCAGAGAAAAGCTCCATTTTGGATAAAAATTAAGTAATTTTTGTATCACAGAGACATAGGAGGACCTAGGATTTGACCACTTTGAGCAGCCAATAGGTGCTGTTATTTTCTACTTTTCACCAATAGATGATGTTGCTGGTTTTCTGTTCATTCGCACCAATTTTTATTTTTCCAGATTATTTTCCTGTGCTTGCAGTTAGTATAGTCAATGGCAGTTACCAATTCTTAGTTTCTCAGGATGTTTTCACCTTTTCTCAGACAATTTTTCACCTTTCCAGATGATAAATTCCCATTACAGTTCCTTGTTCTTGCACTCATCTCAGGATGTCTGCAGTTTCTAGGTACCCAACTGTTCTTCAAAGATAATAATTGGCCTTCTCAAGGATGCTTCTTGTTCCCAGGCCTAGTTCCCAGGCTCACAGTTGTGAGGCTGGCAGTCATTTTCTCTGTCAGTATTTTTCAGCAGGCATTTACTTCTCTTCAGCAATTTTCCACATCTATGCATGCTGCCTTTATGACTTCCCACATCACAGCTGCAAACAACTAAGGTAAAGAACTTTCTACAATAATTAACAAAAAAAAAAAAAAAAAAAAGAGCACCATGTAAGATTGAACTGTGTTGTTTTGCACATTGCTTTCAAAGCAAATGCAGTTCTTCACTAGTAAGAGATTTTAATAAGGGTCATTGCATAAAGTTAAAACAAACTATGTAACAGGTGTGTCAGATATCTACGTATGAGCTATCTCAGTTCCTCTTAGAGGGGAAACTGTTGTCCAGCTCCTGAGTCCATATTTTAGCTTCACTTCTTCTCATTTCTATAGCCTGTACCATAGACAGCACCAGCCCTTATGCTATTGTATCCTGTATTCGGTGAGAAGGAAAACTGATTAATTTGCCAAGAAGCAGTGGCTCAAATCATGTTTCTGTTTAGTATTGGGACCTTAGAAAATGCCAGGGGAGAGTAATTTTTTTTGTTTTTCAGGTTAAGTAAAACTATGAAGCACCTGATAATGCACCTGAAATATGCTTATCGGTGATAGATTGTTAGATATTGCAAAAGAAGATGAAGAGTAAAAATTAGATCGTAAAAATGTGGAGGTGTATATTGAAATGTGATCATAATCCAGGCAGTGATTGCTGCATGCTAGAATAATATACATATGAAATAGTAATGAGGGCTATATCTATATAAGCTATTAAAAATCCATTTACATCTCTTAGACAGAAAAAAAGCTTTGGGATTTTTTTTTTTTATTTTAAAGTAATAAATAGCTTTAAGTATATGACAGACTTTAACGAAAAAGGGTATTAAATTTCTCCTGTGGGCAACATTGTTCGATAATCACCTACTAAGGAGTATCTTTTACTATCTTAGTCTCTGTCAAAGTCAAGATATTTGGCTAGATAAACTACTGGTCTGATCCATTATTGCAATTCCTATGTTCATATGGCTTTTTATTTCCTCAGTAACAATTACTTTGAACTGGATAATACAATTTAATGTCTACTTCCCTTGTTATTTGGAATGAATACTCAGTATAATAGGCAAGTCTCACAAAGAGCTTTAACTTCTGAGTAGTGAAATGATGCACTGACATTTTCAGTAGTGAATAGATTTCACACCTGACACATTAATAGTCTTTAAATGCAGAAAAGTCTGGTTGTACATCTTTAAAAAGCTTGTGAACATGAGATAAGTCTTTCCAGTATAAAGGTTTAATTCTTTTTATGATTATATATTGTTAAAATTGATTAATTAGGCCCAGAGGGATTTTTGTTGTTGTTTTCTGGGGTTTTGTTTGTTTGTTTGTTTGTTTGTTTGGGGTTTTTTTCAAATTTAAAAGATCTGTGTCAAGGTTGATAATGTAAAAGTCCTGGGCATTCAATGCTACCACTGAAGATTCCAAATCTTAGCTGTCTCACATGGCATACATTTTTGTGGGGTTTGTAAATATCATGCATGATCTTATGGGTAGCATTTGGTTATAATCCTATCTATTTCTAAAAGGTACTAATTAGTACTGCTTTACTAAATGGTAACATCACAGTATTTCTTATTAATACAACAATCAAGCAACAACTCTGACATGGTGGATGCAATTTCGCATCTTCTGTTTTGGTAGATTAATTAATAGATAGTATGACTGTCTCAATCTTATCTAAATGTCTGTTTCTCTTCTGAATCCTCTTAGAAGAAAAGTGCAAATATAATGCTAGGTGAAAACATACTTTGTTCTAGGGATTAGGTTTTATTATTTCAGAAATCAAACCAAAGTTAAACAATCCAACTCATCTCTTTCTAAGACTGATGGTTTCCAAATTTGTCAGAAATGCTCTAGGGAAAAATGTTTCTGGCTAATTGAAATATTTGATTTTGATTTTTGATATAATGTTCATATTTCTAACTATCTACTTAAGCTTTCTATATTTCTAGCTTTTAAATGTTCCAGTATTTCAGACTCTTTAGTGGGATCTTTTTCCAATTTGTAGGATTTCTATTTTGAAAAGAACAGTTGGATTTTAAACCAAACCCCTTATTTTTAAATTGACTCTCACAGTGTTTGCAGTCAAATTTTCAGGTTCGCTGAAATAACCATGGATTTGGAAAATATACAAACAAATAAACAAAACTACACCTCAAACCAGAACATAATATAATAAAGTGGTAAGATTATGTGAAAAAATACTTTGACCCTAATATTTTCCTGTAGAATATTTAGTTAGACATAAGTTGCTCTTGTTCTTGTTCTTGTTAGTGAATCATTTTAAATTCTCTGTTTTCTGTATCTTTGACTCAACTATTGCAAAGACATAATAAAATATGATAATATTCTAAAGACAAAAATGATTTCCTAAAAAGATAAAGAGAGCACTAGATACGAAAATAAAATACATTTTCTAAGAAAATTTTTACCTGTTTTAGAAAAGAAAGAAAATCAATGAGCAAGGTAATCAGAACATGGGACGAGTGCTTTCTCGGTATTCTTTTAGAAGAGAAAAAAGGTCAAGGAATACATTAATCACTGTAATGCTGTGATAGGTTTGTTTATGCCATGCATATGGCACTGGGGAAGGGAAAGTAAGGGAAGGGAAAAGAGGAACTTTAAATATAGTTAAGCTTTAAATTTACTTCATTTCAACTATAAGGCATTACTTTAAATTTAGATAGTTTCTTAGACACAGTCCTGATCAATGGCAATGCTAAAGTGTTGACAAGTGTGGAGTTGTCTCTTGATTGCACTGTAGCTCTGAAATATGCTCCGAGTAGAGATAGATGACATTTTCAACAGTCCATATAAAGAAAAAATATTTATTTTTTTTTTTTCCCACACAGAGAATTCAAATGCCACAATGGGATGAACCATTTCTCAAGCAAATTTTTATATGGGTTTCTAATATAATGGTATATTGATATCCTTAATTGTCACCCTTAGAAGCGTAGGGTGGGTAGGCACAGAGCTTTTCATGTTTTATAACTTGCTTCTCTTTCTATTAATATGCCAACAAAAAGGTGTATACTACCCCTGAGCTAAACATAGCATTCTTACTGAACAGAAGGACAAATACCAATATCCTACTTTTTTCTTGAAGCTTAAGATATACTTTCTTAGCAATATTGAAGTACAACAGAAGACAGCGAACAAAATGATTATTCTAAACATTAAGCAATATATTGGTGACATTTTTTGTAAATAGAATTCATGTGTTCTTGACCTTTCCTAGCGGATATACCTTGAATCAAATTATAAGAAGCAATTTAGATACATATTTGATCCAAATTAAAAAAAAAAAAAAAAAAGAAAAAAGAAAGAAATATATGAAACAAACTAAAGAAAAGTGTGAAATATGGTACTAAAAAAATTATGGCACTGATAAAATTAAGGTCCAGGTACAGTGAATTACTAAGTGCAAATTCAACTGGAGTTGATGTGACTTACAACGTGGCCCTCATTAATGTTAAAATAGCAAATAGCTCATTAACCTTTCTTGATTCCCAGAGCAACACCACTGAACAGCTGCAAGTTTTCTAGTCCTAGTGTACAGTGTATGCTAGAAAGGAAAAGTGGGTTTACTTTATGGGGATATCCTGAAAAAGATCCCTACCTGTTATTGTAGAATTGTTAGGAATTTCATGCATGTTGTTATTTTCAGGCACCATAAAATTATCAAAAAGTGAAAAAGAAACAAGAACAATTCTGGCTGTTATCTCCTTCAGCCAGAAGTAGTCTTTTTGTCATTTTCTTCTATTGATCATACTATTACAGACTGTAATTAGTTCTCCGAAATAGGAGAACCCCATTAGATAGATAATACACATAATGATAATAATACTGAAATCCTATTCATGTTCTGTTATTAACAACAGCAATATCCTCTGACTTTTTCAAAATCTTTTAAGACAAAAAAGGATATAAAGATGAGCTGTAGTAACACAGACTGTTCAATTTCTCAGTCAATAACTTCCACACTAAGGTCAATGACTTGAAATGCCAAGGTCTGTTATATAGAGGTCAGGCTAGAAGACTAAGAATTCCCTCTAGCTTAAAATCTGTCAGTTTATGAATCTGTGGCTGAACTCATGCAGATCTTTGAGAAACGGAAAACAGAACTACAAAAACCAAGTTAATGGTGAGAAAGTTTATCATCAGCTTCTCCATGAAGATTAAAATTCAGGGATGATATTTGAGATTTATTCACTGGATAACCAGTTCATGTTGCATTATCTATCCCCTTAAGTAAGCACATCGTTATCTTTGTTATAAACTTGAGATATGAGAGGTGTGGAATGGGGAAAAGGACTATGTCTCTAACCCTTTGACTAGTTACAAGGATGCATTCAAGGTATTTTTGTATAGACACAAAGAAATCATACATTTAAATATTGACTGATAATCAAGTACTCCATGTTTGAGTAACATAATTATAAAGTCTTCTGTTTATGTCATTTTATTGCAGAAAACCTCAGATGTCTGAAAATGAATTCCAGTGATTAAGAATAAAGGCTTAGATTATTCCAATAAGTAAATCTAATGAAATAACCAGGTTTTGATTTTATATTCCCTGTAAGTAGAATTTTAAATATCAGGGGAAAATTTGAATATCAAGGGATTTAATAAGAATTCTCATGAGCTTTATATAGGAAAAATGCCACACAAAATCTCTAGTCTTATAGATTTTGTTTTAATTACACAATCTAAAGTCAAACACTGAATAAATAAACACTGTATTTGTCATTTCCTGTATCTAGTTTAACTGTTAGATACAGCAATAACAACAATCTCTGAATGATGTATGTGAGGGACTTTTGATACTGTACCATCACTTCAGTAGGTGAGTTTTGGTGTACATCAAATTACACTTTCGAATGTTGCCCTCATAGCAGAACCATTTTAATCTTATGCAGCTAAGTCCACCAACTTTTCTTTCACAGAGGCCACATCTGGAATACTGCATCCAGTTCTGGGCTTCCCAGTTAAGAGAGACAGGGAATTACTAGAGAGAGTCCAGTGGAGGGCAATGAAGATGACTGGGGGATTGGAGCATCTCTTATGAGGAAAGGCTGAGCAAGCTGGGACTCTTTAGCCTGGAGAGGAAAAGACTGAGGGGAGACCTTACTAATGCTTACAAGTATCTTAAGGGTGGGTGCAAGGAGGATGAGGCCAGACAATGTGCTGGTTTTGTCTGGGGTAAAGTTAGTTTTCTTCATAATATCTGGTATGGGGCTATGTTTTGGGTTTGTGATGGAAACAGTGTTGATAGTTCAGGGATGTTTTAGCTATTGCTGAGCAGTGCCCACACAGAGTCAAGGACTTTCCTACTTCTCATACCACTCCACCAGTGAGTAGATCTGGGAAAGCTGACCCTAGCTGACTGAAGGGGTATTCTGTACTATATGATATCATTCTCAGCGTACCAAGCTGGGAGAAGAAGAAGGAAGGAAGGGACAACATTCAGAATGAGGGTGTTTCTCTTCCTAAATAACCATTTGGGACAGAGCCCTTCTTTCCTGGAGATGGTTGAACACCTGTCTGTTGATGGGAAGTAGTGAATTAATTCCTTGGTTTGCTTTGCTTGAGTGTGCAAGCCTTTGCTTTACTTATTAAGCTGTCTTTAACTCTCTTTGTCTCAAATCAAGAGTTTTCTCACTTTCCTAATTCTCTTCCCCATCTCACCAGAGGAGAGTGAGCAAGTGGCTCTGTGGTGCTTAGTTGCCAGCTGGAGTTAAACCATGACAGATGTATGTTTAAAAATGAACTACAAGGGCAAAACATGAATACTGTCTACTTTTAAAGAACATCTTGTCCTGAGAACCAAGTCCATATCACTTGAGGTATGTTTGAATGCTCTGTAACATATGGAGAGCGTGTAGAATTAAAGATAGGCTTTATTACTTGTTACTATAAAAATCTCCATTTTGTGTCCAGCTTTTGTATCTGATTAATGTTGCCTGCATGAGGTTATAGGCAGCCTGAAGTCATAAACTGTTTAACCTCTGATTAACCCCAACTGATAGACTACAGTGAACAATGAAAAGTAAAGGATAAAAATGTTTCTTGGTCCTGTAACTGAATGGTATTTTTTCCTAATATTTGGTCTTCTGCCTCCCAAAACACAAAATCTTTAGGCTATATCTTTAAAAATGTACTTTTTAGGAAAGACATACCCCATCTCACACAAGGAACATTATTCATGTCACCTGACTTTCCTGTGCAGTAACACAGTACTCAGTGATAATTCCATACTCAAGGAATGTTATAGCTAGAGCATCTTTGGAAGAGAAACAGTCTAATCAGACAAAGTTATTCTTGTAAGAAAGTATATTATTTTAAGAGGATTTAAAGCTGCCTTTACAGATACAGAAACTATTTTGCCTTCTTTAAAGTTCAGTCAAGAAAATTAATCAAAGGATATATTTCATTTTTTTCAGGAAAATTAAAATAGTAAGATAATACAGATTTTAGCATTAGATTTGGAAGAGCTCCAGGGCTGAAATGGAAATTCAGACAGATTAAATATCTGGAACTTAAGGAGAGGATCCCTGGTGTAATTCAGAGACACATATTTACAAAATCAAATGCCCCACAGTTCCTCAGCTATGCAATCAAATAAGATGAGCTTAGGGGATTTACAGCTTTCTAATGTCCTTATCAAAACTCCTTAATCAAAAGCCCTTAAGTAATTTATCTCAATCTTCTGTGCTGGGCACCCTAGACACATACTTGAAAAGTGCATTCATGAAAAGGCACTGGTGGGTTTTGATTTCTGACATATATTTCTTTGAAGTTCTCTTCTAAAAAACATACACTTCAGTGTCTATTAGTAGCTATTTATCACCTAATGTGTGCTCTGGTTTAAAACAAAACAAACAAAAAGAATCCTTATCCTACGACGCTTCAAACTCAAAGCCCCAGTGCTATAAATAAATGCTTTATTATTGATTCATAAGCTTTTGTAAGCACAAGGTTAAGCTGAGCAAAAAAATTAAACAAATCGTAACCCCTCATACCTCCCTGTACTGTTTGCATGTAAGATTGTGGCCTACTGAGAAAGTCTGCAACAGAAATTTGAGGCAAAGTTAGATAAAATATTTCATTTTTTAAAATTTTTAATGATTTTTTTTGTTGAAAAGTTCTCTTACTCTGATATTTAAGGAAGAGTGTTCAGCTGCATCTTAATTAGGAGTGGGTTTGTCAAGTGTTTAGTAATAGGTTTTCCTCTGTTTTCCTGTCTTTATAATTTTAAAAATAGTTACTGATACAAGAATTCTCTGTAGGATTATTTTCCAGCATTGCTCTTAACTAATATTTTGAAATGCTTGATGACTACAAGCTTGAAAAGTTTCGAGTGCTTTTTCTGAAGCCTAACACCCTGCAACAAGAAGTTCCTTGGTTACTAGTCAAAGATGGAAGGTCATTATGGCTCTTAAGAGGAAAGGCTGAGAGACCTGGGTCTGTTTAACTTGGAGAAGACTGAGAGGGGATCTTATCAATGCTGATCAATATCTAAAGGGTGGATGTCAAGAAGATGGGGAGTACTGGAACAGGCTGCTCAGAGAGGTTGTGGAATCTCCTTCTCTGGAGACTTTCAGAACCCTCCTGGACACGTTCCTGTGCAATTTGCCCTCTCTCTCTGTCTCCCTCTTCCTTCCTTCACTCTTTCTCTTGTTTCCTTCCTCTTTCCTTTCTCTCTCTCTCTCACAGTTAAAGCCAGATCACGATTCACAGCTGAGTGCTTAGGGTTGCTGTGTATTGATCAAATGCTTATAAGCAGTTGGACTCCTGAAACAACTAGTAACAAATGTCAAGGAGTAGTGCTTGCCAACATTTCTATTTCTTTTCTATCGCTTCAAACTCAGAAAAGCCATTACAAAGTACACCAGACTGTTTTGCAATTTACACCTGAATATTTTTCGGAGTAAATTTTAATCTGATAGGGAATCGCTTCCTTGCAGAATTTAAATAGATGATATAAGCGAAGGTAAAATTTCAGTGCTTTTTTTTTTGTCTTCATTTTAAAGAAAATTCTAAAGTTAGAATTCAGCTGGATGTAATAAAATGTATGCAACCAGAAGTGAAAGTTGTAGTGAAATTACCAAAGTACAGCGTCATATTCCCTCATGTCAGAACAGAACATGAATTGCAATCATCAGCAGTTTGAGTCATGGGAAGAGAGAAAAATTTAAAAGTCTAACAATCTAATAGTCTGTTAGGTAAGTTGAAAAAAACAGCCCGACTGTATCTTAAGTTAAAATAAAGTGAATGAGATGACTGGCCAGCAGCCAGAGACAGGTTGTCTAGTGAGTTGCTCTAGAAATACACATTGAAAAATTACGTGAAAGAGAATATTTTAAGGTTGTGTATAAATGCCTTAAAAATCAGGAAATTAATTTCCAGTGTGCATATATTCACTAAATGCATCTTTTAATTATGCAGTTAACTATTATTGCTTTCCAGAAGAACCCAACTCAATTATTCTTTGGGAAAACATTTGCACACTTTGGTCTGAAATACAAGCCTTGAAAAATTCACTGAGGTAAGACTCAGAGATAATAATTTCTGGCACATAGGAAGTCTCTCTTGAATGGATATATTCATTGCAGTTTTCCAAAGGATGATTTCGTTGTTTAATCTGCGTACATTGTCAGAAGGACAGCAAAGGTAAAGTTATTGAAAGGAAGATAAGGCAGAAACAGCCCCAAACTAGAGCTTTACATAGAAACAATGCCCACAATTTTTTTCTACGTGCACAAGATTATGTAATTTCTTTTTCCTCTATTCTAGAAAATAGCAAACCATTTTTACTGCAATATGCCAAAAAGTGTTAAACACTGATATCGAGAATAGATTATTTTTTTCTCAAATGCTTAAATATTTTCAGAATGATCGGTAGAAATCTGAATCTTATAATAAAAAATGTTGATTGTTAGATTAAGCTTGAAATTAGACTGAGTCAACTGACATAGGACTTTTACCGGAACTGGTTCAGAATAACCACGTAAGAATTTTCAAGAAAATCATAGTTTTACTCCAGGAAAATCAAGAGGTAAAGTAATATTCTCTTATCTTTAGAATCAAATCGATTGATTTTCATAAACTACTCATTGTTTACCTCATGGTTCCTGAATGAAGGAAATGCAAATCCAAGTTATAATAAATGACTGTTCAGGGAAAAAATGACAAAAATCAGTCTCACAGAAACTATATTTTTTTTTTTCATATTATTTTCCCACTTGTTTTTTCACTTATTTGGTTAACACCTTTGGGAAGCACTCTTATTGCCTACTGACGTTTACAGTTTTTACAACAAATGTGAAAAAAATAATTAGGACATGTTGTAATTTTCTATCAGATAGATAATTTATGGGATAGGTAGATATTTTTCAGTATAGATAATTATATTATTATATTAT
>VWZK01009035.1:102889-159037 GCA_013396935.1 Baryphthengus martii | reverse complement strand
TGGTCCTTTGGTGTGGCTGCCTTTGGTATGGCCCTGGCCACGGGTCTCTCTAATGGAGCCTGGTCTGATCATCTTGCTTGTGGAAGGCATCCTTTAGGCATTTTCCTTGTTGCCCAGCAAGAGTCAGTGTGGCAAGGCACTGACTTTCCTGCACATGACCCTGTCTGGGGGCTTCTTCCCACCACCTTTACCTTCCCCTCTTGGCCTGCCAGCCTCAGTCAACTTGTGCTTTCCTCCCAACAGCTGTCCCCCAGAAAAAGACAACCATGCTGTATACTCCGACTACACAGAAGACAACCACTGCCACCTCCATCAGCAGCACCTCCAAAACTACTGTCTCCTTAGAGGCCAGTCCCACTGGCAGCACAGAAGTACCTCTGGGAACGATGTCTCCAAGTCCCAGCTCTCAGCCCATTCCCACTAGCCCACTCAGCACCCAGCTGCCGTCTGCTGCCTCTTCTACAGTCTCTTCTGCTTTAGCCCCAACTACCAGCCCAATGCACACGTCAATGCCCCTCACAACTTCCACATTTAGGTCTACTGAGAGCACTACATATTCTTCTCCCCAAAACACCACACTTACCCCACATACCAAAACATCTTCATTAGTAGTTCCTACCAGTATCTCTGCTAAGTCCACTCCAGTTTTGATCCCAACTGTTCTATCTACAACAATTTCTTCTGCTCCCCACGTTATTACTACTGCTTCTACTGAGTCAGAGGAAAAGACTTCATTGAGAACAACCACCATAACCACTACCCACACTACGTCAACTCCTTTCGTCTCTAGCCTTTCAACAGCCTTGTCTTCTGTTGTACCACCAACAATAGCAGAAGGTATGGTACATCCTTGTCATTGCCTATATCGTGGCTTTGGTTTTAACACTTCTTTCATGACTGTTTGAATTCTGACATTACACATTGTTTGGCTATGATTTGTATGCATCAGCTCCATCTTTTCTTCTCCTTTCTGCAGTTATTTTCTGTAGAGTTGTTGCCTGAAGTCTTTGATTTCATAAGAACAGGTTCCTTGCTATATACTGATGTAAACATTAAAAAGCATGAATTAAGGAGACCAACAGAATGTGTATCAGGAGAGCCGCAGAACCGTTCGCTTTTTCATCTTAAAATCTCAGTGAAGCAGCATAAGAGGGGGACTTTTTATTCAGACAGAGTCTCTTGACTTACCCTGCAGTCCTCCTGTTAGCTCTCACAGGCTCCTTCTGAACGCTTGAGCATTTTTTGGTCTCTTCCTCAGGATAGCGTTTTCTCAGTTTTCAAGGTTCAGTGACATTTTTCGGCTCCTGTCTGTAATTATAAAACCTAGTATATTTTCACTCAATTCCACATTTCACTGCAATTCCACATTCTACAATTTCTGCAGTTTCATGTAAAGGGAGGTACACAAAGCAACATCCTCTCTACTGTCTTTAAATAGAACTGTCCTACTTTAAGATCCACAGTAGAGCAGTGAGGAATGCTGGTGTAGCTACACAAGGGGCATCTCTACATTTTTCACTGCATTCTGCAGAGATAGCAGAGGCCTAGTTTCTAGTCCTACTTAGGACTACTTATTTTTATTTAACACTTCCTAGGATATGGATTAACCCTTCTAAGTATAAACCAGAACGATGTAGGCACTGTTCAATCGGTGAAGGGAAGGTGGATTTCCTGATTTGCATGTTTGTTTTAACTGCTGTTTGAGGAGAGGAGTTAAGATCTCAATTTCAGCTGTTTTACATTCTCTTTTGGGAGAGTACAACATGCAGAGGAGAAACTATCTAGAAAGCATACTCAAGCCGTATCATACTGCCTCCTCCACAATTTTATACTACATCCAGCATTTGTTCTCCTTTCCTGTGTGTTTTAATTCCCAAAGAAGTGCAATTTCACCTCCAACAAGTTACAGCCTTCATCTGCTTTATCAAGAATTAGGAGGGATATGCAGCATCCTAAAAGTAGGCTTGCACTTTTCTACTCCACTTAATAATGAGATTATAAGTATTTGCATAGTTTTATCTTTGAAGCACGTTTAAAATTTTTCACAGACCTATGTGCTATTTCCATACATGTGACTCTCCACGCAAAGTTCTCCGTTTTGTCGTTACAATCAGACCAACTGAATCAGAAACTAACAGCAGCAAGTGTCATCCAAGACATCACCTACTAGTGAGAATCAAAGCGTAACAGTGGGTGCAGGCACCTGTAGCAGAATCTGTCATCTCTGTTTTCATTGTTCACCTTGTTGGCAGAGCGCAGCTAAAGACTGGCCTAGCTCCCAGCTCTTCATTTATGAGATACAAGTAGAGAACACTAGTCTTGAGGCCAGTTGTCTCATTTTCCACTGACTGACAAATACCCCAATGCCTATTACAGTATTAACTGAGCTTTACCCACAACAATGCTCAGGTTTCATCCACAACCTTTCCTCAAGCAAGGAACATAAACGTGCTCAAAAGAGCATTGTACAGGAGCAGTGTGAGAGGTGCATAAATTACCTTCATGGTACTCAATGTCTTCATTCATTATACAAACTTCAAACACAATCTCTAAACTTGTTGAAAAACTCAGGTTTTCAATCAGCTTTTTGCTTCATAAAGTGCTTAGTGTATTGCTTCAAGTCAGGAGAAAATGCAAGATCAATGCACACAATCATGACCTGCTATGCAGTACTAAATGTTTTATCTAGTGAGGAAAGACTTTGGCCAGGCATTTAAGTTGTGAACTTCTGGCTGTCTATAAATAAATCAATCCTTAAAATGAGTAAATTAAGTATTTTTCAAGTAAGTAAAATCTATTACAAAGTCTGTGAATCAGAAATAATTCCATGAGAATTAGCCAGCTGGTTGTTCACTTGCATCGTGGATTAGTTTTTTCCTGATGGGCTGAAATTACATTATATTCTCACAGGAATTTTTTTTCGCATTTGTAATTCTAGTGACCAGCATTTTTTTTTGTTGTCCTCCAGAGTAACTCTCTCATCATCTTCAGCACTTAGTTTAAAAAGCTCTTGCTCTATTACTCACTTGTGACATGTTGATTGCCTCATGCAGTAGGAATGGCTTTCCGTGAAACTGAGTAAGGAGTGCGTCTGGCATCTAGGAAAGGTCACTTGAGAAGACCAAGACAAACTTCTGCAATAATTTCTGCTTTTTGCATTTG
The DNA here is from genome assembly GCA_013396935.1 of Baryphthengus martii. NCBI lineage: Eukaryota > Metazoa > Chordata > Aves > Coraciiformes > Momotidae > Baryphthengus > Baryphthengus martii. The sequence continues at coordinate 155,875 of VWZK01009035.1, read as the reverse complement.
ATAGAGCGTTGTCAAGAACTCAAATACGAAGAAAAAATAACTTACAAAGGCTGTTCTGCAAACGTCACTTTAAGCCGATGTGAAGGATCATGTCCATCTGCGACACAGTAAGGACAGTTAAAAGCGATTCCGTAGTACTAAAGTTCTGGTTTTTTGTTTTTTTTTTCATTTGGCTGTCTGTAAATGATGCTGTTTGTTAACTACCACTCCTTTATAACTCTGGGACAAAAAATGCGGTTAGTATCTACCTAGCAATATAACAATGCGGTATAAACCAGCCAGAAACAAGGCTAACGAGGGAATTTAGTACATAGAGATTTACAATATATGTTTCCGTAAGCTTTTATAAAAAAACCCCAGACATCAATGCTGCAGTTATGGGCAGCAAGTTGAGGGTAGGGATTTTGTTCCTCTGCTCTGGTGAAAACCCACCTGTCTAGCTCTAGAGTCCTCATCATGAGAGACATGTACCTGTTGGAGCAGGGCCACAGGAGGCCACAGAAGTGATGGGAGGGCTGGAACCTCTGCTGTGAGGCCAGGCTGAGAGAGCTGGGGTTGTTCAGCCTGGGGAAGACTCGACTCTGGGGAGACCTTATTGCAGGTTTTCAGTGCTTAAAGGGGGCCTGTTAGAAAGATGAGAACAGGTTTATTAGCAGGGCCTGTTGCAACAGGACAAGGGGTGATGGTTTTAAACTAAAAGAGGGGAGATTTAGACTGGAAAGAAGGAAGAAATCTTTGATGCTACGGGTGGTGAGACCCTGGCTCAGGTTTCCCAGAGAGGTGGTCGATGCCCCATGCCTGGAACCATTGCAGATGAGGTTGGGTGGGGCTCTGAGCAACCTGCTCTAGTTGCAGATGTCCCTGCTCCCTGCAGGGGGGTTGGACTAGATGACTCCCTTACAACCCAACCCATTCTGTGATTCTGTGAGGGGTTTTATTCTTTTTGGTGTTTTGTTTCAGTTTTTTAAATGAATCCTGAAGCTAAAAGCTACTCATTCAAAGTGAGTTCAGGTGTTTCCCAGCACTGTGAAAAGCAGTGATTGACTTTGGGTCATGAGAGTTCTCAAGAGGGCTGTGAAGCCTGGAGGAAGATTTTATTTTTTTAAGAGTTATGAAGGTTCATCACCATCACTAAGAAAGTTGTGGTTAAGAAACAGTTTTGTTTTACTTGAAATTAAGCAGACCTTTCTTCCCTTTACGGAGAGTTTTATAAAAGTATTTCTTCTGTAACACTCGCCCAGCAGCACATGGTCAGGAAAGCAGCAGCGTAACAGAACAATATTTCTATCAAGAGAGAATCTAAATCTCACCTGCCTATTGCAGCAATCACTTCCCCAGTCTGTGATTTATTCCTGTTAATTACACAAGATAGGTGCCAGTCCACCACTACCACTTTGTGACCTGATCTCACAGCCTGGAACTGACACCGTGCAGTTATCAGCTCAGGTTCTGGTACCAACGGTTCACAGAAAGAGGATTTTCCTTCCTCCGTGAACTGTGCAAGAGGAGAATGCACAATTTAGTATCTTTAACAGATCATAGCAGAGACCTTTTGCAAACTCTACATAGCCTGGTGCACAGCTTAGAAACTAAATACAGTTACTTTATGTAAGGAGAATGGGGAAATCAAATCCTTTTAGTTTTCCAGTGGAGTTTGAGGCCGAATAGCTAAAAATCCAGTGAAAATGCAGTCTTAAAAAGGCTGGCAGCAGCTCAGGACACCTGAGCTCCTGCGGCAGTCATCACAAGAACTTAAAACACTGACTCAGCTGCTGCATTGTTTGTAGTTCTGTAGTTAACAGAACTGTTAAGGGTTGTGCTCTGAACTTTTCACCATAAGAAAAAAAGCATGAACTCAAATACTTGAAAAGCTGTAAGCCTGAAATGCTGTATTCAAACTCGAACCAATCCTCCCTCTCTTCCAAACAGGTTCAATGTTGAGAGCATGATGGTCACCACAGTATGCAGCTGCTGTGGGCCACGGCAGCTTCTGAAGAAGGAATTCCAGCTGCCATGCCAAGACCCAGATAACCCTGGACAAAGGCTCACTACAGAAATAGTTGTACTCAGGGGCTGTGTTTGTAACTTTGACAGTTGCATACACTAGCCAGACCTCCAGCTAGCCTCGGATTTTATTTTTTTTTTTTCCAATTAAACACTGATCACAATTTAATACCTCCACAACAACTGCTCGTTGCTGGGAGATCTCTTGCATTGATTGTACGGTACAGCCTTGCAGGGAGGCTTCCTGAAGCACTACCTGGAGTATCAATAAAGTTAACTGATAAATTATTGCTGATCAGGAGGGGCTGGTGGTGCAGGGGAGAAAAAGTAATGAGCAGAGTTGGGGTCCAAAGGGAAGATGAGGTCAATGTGTCTGGCCTTACTCAGGGTGGTATTTAACCAGGGACTACGAACTGGCCTATGCACTGTGCAATAACAGAAATCTGACTTTCAAATAAAGTAGAAGGAAGTGAATGTGCTTATTTCTCATTATTTGATCCATTCTTTTAGCTGAAAATAGCCTGTTAGGTTCACTGCAAATGAACTACGACCTGTAGGATGGAATGGGGTGACCTGCTCCCTTTCCTTTGAAAGTGGACACAGCACTTGGGCTCGTCACCCACACCCAGCTGCCATCAGAAAGCAAGTGATACATGGACCAAAGGGGGAGGTCTCTCTAGGCACCCTTAACGTAGTGGGACAGCGCCAGAAACATCATTATCACAGAGGGACGGTGGCTTTTTGACAATGTAGAAAATGAGCAGGACATTTCTCTGCAAGAAACCTACCAGGACAGAGGCAGCTCACTCACAAGTGATTCCGACTTGCTGCTAGTAGAGAGTGGTCTTTACTCTGTTTGCAATCAACGCACAAGAGCTCACAGTGCGCAGGTATTTTTAATTTTATCAAGCTTCAGAAGAACTAAGAAGTGAAGTTATTTAGCAGTTTAGAGACCCTTCTTTAACAGTGACGTCAACTGCCTGTGTATCACAGAGCGGTGTGTGCCACCGCCTCAGCCCTGCCCCACTGTAGTATGTCTTGTTTACACACACACTGTTGTTAAACACTAGAGGAACAAAGATTTTACATCAAGGGTTTTGTTTGTTGTTGGTTTGTTTTTTTTATAGCAGAGTATTTGTTAAGCTGTGACACAACACATCACCAAAAAAAGCCATAAACAATCTGCAGGACAGGTAAGATTTGACTGAACACAACCCACCAGTAGCTTGCAGAACAGAATTTACTATTACACGTATCGGTCGTTGTTCTAGAACAACCACCCATGCAAGTATTCTTTACACTGTCATACCGCCAGACAAAAACGGACAGTTTGATTACTGTTCTAATCATTTATTTAATCTTAATATGTTCTTCTGATGAATATAGTCTAATATATAGTCTTCTATATGAAAATTCTCCACTTAATTTGACAGAACTTTGTTTTATACAAATAAGACAATCACCATAAATGTTACATACTGGAGTGTAGGTCAAGAATGAACATACGCTACCTGTATTTGCTATTCAGTTATTTTCACATGTCAATGCCTGAAAATACTGTACTTAAAAACAATAACACTGTTTACTGCAGAAATTACTTTGTCTGCTTGACAGGATACATCACTTTGGTAAGGTAACCATAATTCACAAAAAATAATCAAGTATTTGTCCTTTATTTGTTCACTTTTCTGCTCATGGCTTCATTGAGCTGACATTGAATGCAAAGTGTGAACAGTCATAAGCTTAACACAGTCACCACTGAAAAGACACTTCCCCTTACCCCCCTCCTTCCCACATTTTTAATGCACATTTTAGCACGAACCAAAGCAAAGTGAATTAAAGTCGTGCAGTGTCTCAAGATGTCCTTTAATGAGGGTGAAGAACATTTTCAGGGGGACAGATACACAGTAAGATTTGGAGAAAATGAAACAGAAGCTCCTCCCTTGTCTTTGCTAAGACTCCCTTTAGCTCAGCACATCAGATTTGAAGGTAGCAGCTGACAGCATGGTTAAGAGAACAGGACTGACACAGACATACAGCATCCAAGGGACAAAACACAACAGCCCATTAGCATTGTGTCAACTGCCCAACACGACTGCAGGAACTGCTCGTGAAGACTTTCAAAGACAATATTTGTGATCAGTCTTGATTAGGTACTTGAAAGGCCATAAAGAGCAACTTGTTCCAGAGAATCTCGGTGAGGGACCTGGTCTTTCTGCAAAGCTTTCAGTCACAATGTCCACAGGTACCAGCCACTTCTGGAAAAACAAAACAAGGACCTCCCCAAATCCACATACCACAGCCAAAACAGTTCCTCAGTTTTCACTTGCACTCAAGCGTGATCACCAAATTATAATCAGCCAGTTCCACCATTTAAATGAAAGCACTGAAGAAAAAAAGCAAGGCATGCCCAATCCTGCAGAATCCTGTCCCCTACCGTACACTGGGCAGCACGACAGGAGCCTCATTTCAATGTATTTTCAAGGTCATCACTATGGTGCAAAACCCGCACTTCACAGGCGTACCTGGCTGTCTATGTTGCCATACACCAGCCCCAGGCTTTCTTGAAATAACCTGGAGGAAAACCTGATCTGAGGTTCGCTTCCCATGTCGGCAGCAATAGCTGACTCGGTTCATTGTGACCTTCATTCATTACTGACAACTGCTGCAGTTTCTAACCGGCCTCCCTCATCTGCTTTGTTTTTGCAGCTTTTGCTGTGCCCTCAAGGCTTGAAGAGTGTGAGCCAAAGTTGTGTTCGCTTACTTCTGCAGAGAGGCTGCCAAGAGTCTGCTGACACAGAACAAGTTACAAAGGCTTCGGTTGTAAAAAACACTATAAAACCTGAACATTTTTGGGCCTTCTACTCCAAGTCTCAACACAAGTCTCCTACACCATGCTGGGTATTTTTACCGCCACTGACAGACGGGAAATGGTTCAGGTATCAGTTACTCAACCTCAGAGTTTTACATTATTGTACAACGGGGAAAGGAAAATGCCATTTTGAATCATCTTATCTAAAAGACCGCATGCCTTACAGCACTTTCCCACTTCTCCTTTCACACAATACCACACTCCGCAGTTAGTTACATCACATCATTAGGACTATTACTTGCTAAAGTTCGGTGGGAAACAGAACACACAGAGAATAGAATATTTAACTTCTGTTTGACTAACGATGAACAAGCCTGTACTCATTTTCACCACCTACCAAAGAAGCTCCTCTCATTATTTGAGATAAGGAGAATAGTTAAGAATAACTTTTGTGTCCAATCCACTTTCCAAACATCAGAAAACATAAAGATGTAAAGGATTACAAGATAAATATGTTAAGACTCTGGTCCTGTGGCATTTTTCAAATACAAAGATCAGTGACACTCACATAAATGTCCACCTCAATCAGATTCAAAGATATCCTGGAACCTGCCCTTCCCTCCAGGGCAAGAGCTGTGGCAATGTTCAGTTTGATAAAGGTTTGACAATACATTGACATCTGAATTAACCTTGCTTAGCAGCATTAGATCAGTTTGTTTCAGCTCAGAGCAGAGGGAGTACCTGTCAAAAGGTGCTAAGCAGAATGTTACTAACCATTTCCAGTTGAAATCCTTGGTCACTGCATCTAAATCTCCCTTTAACAAGTTTAAAATTCTGACCTCTGCAAAATCAAAAAAAGAAAAAAAGAAAGGGGGAGCACAAAACTGGCCTCCTGTCTATCTTTTTTTCGTGTAACACACTAAAAGCCATTTTTCGTGTAAGAAGTCACTTCCCTGTACTGTACATTTTATAGTCTTAATTTCAAACAAGGGTCAAGTCCTAATAAGGCAGGGAGCTGGTATTGGTTAACATTGCAGTACTCAGACAGTGATGTACAAGACATTTATTTGCAGTATGATGACAGTGATATAAATGGAAAAAACCCCAAACTGACATGGTTAATATTAAAACTGTTCTGAGAGCAATTCACATAATCTCTGAGATACAGCTTCTTTACTTGTTCGTAGTGTGAGCCTATACATCTGAAAAAGAATACAGAATATTATTTACTTTTTAAACACAATTTGTCATTAAACACAGTTTTCACAGCCAATTAGTGAAAGCTACCCGATACCTCTCACTTGTTTTGTTAGATTTGATAGGAACAAAGACCTCAAGTTAAAACACTGAGGCACAAAAGCCAATGGGTAACACAGCTACTTCAAACCAGGGGCAGAAATATGTCTTCAAACCCTTGTTGAGAGTTACCATTATTCTAATATTTTTAGGTTTTAACAGTAATACGTTGTCCAAAATGTTTCTTTAAGAAGAGTAAGTGTTGTGGGAAAGTCTAAAGGCTCTCTACCATCACTTCTTCAGAAAACAAGAGGCCTATCACCCTAAACTTATTTCTAGTCCCCAGTTAACTTCCCCTCTATCAAAATGTTGGAGTAAAAATGTTCTTAGCATTGTGTCCATTTGTTTGTTTTCTTTTAGCCAATCATTCTTTTATTAATTTAAAATGACAAAGGGAATTATACTTGATCTTGCCCAGTGTGCACAAACTAGAAACACTGAATGTTTCCAAATTTCATGAGAAGAGACTCCACAGTCTGGAATGATATAATGATCTCTTCTAACGGGAAAGAGAAGTGCTATGAAGCAGCAGCTTGCCAAACCAGGACAGGACCAGCTGCTACAATTTCATTTCTTGTTGGAATCAGCAGTCACAATTAGCTGTTGCAATACTGATTTTAAATAACTACCTCAAGGAGTTTCAGATATACTCAGATATTTAGTTCAAACAAAAAATTGTATTCAACTGTAGATAATTAAACAGATACCTGTGCCTGAAGATTGGGTTCAAGGCGCAGCAAGCACCCAATCTGAGTAGTTTTCGTATGTATGATACCAGCACCCACAAAGTTAGCAGGATTGGGATCTACCTCTTCAAGTAGGGCTGATCCAAAGCCAATTATCTATGAAAGAAACCCAGAAGATTTAGATATAAGGACAGTGGGATATCAATAGCAAGCCTACCCAAGTACGGTCACCACCCAGCAGCAAAATAAGTTGGAGATTAATGTTTTAAACACTTCAAATAAAATTAAAGTATTATTCAGTACCAATTTTATTACAAATCTTTGAAGTGACAGAGTGACCCTGATAACGAGCTGGTTTTGAAAAAATATTTTTCCTGAAAACAACTGAGAATTTAAGTTAGATTCAAGATAAGTGTCTCCTGGTTTTGATAAAGCCACTCCTGTCTTACACTAGTCACTTCTGGTCTTGCTAAGGCAGACAGTTCTACAAAGTCTCTTGTTTTCCTTTCCAATTAGTAGCTCTAGGATAAATTAAGGCTTGAAGTATGTTCCAATTTAGTTTTAAGCACTAAACCGGTGGTTTTTTAAAATACCTTCAAGTTGCCAGCTACTATCGAAGACTGTATCTAATTCAAGCCACAATGGGAAAACTACGTTCAGCGTAGCCCTGCTAAGAGGCTCTTACACAACCCGGATTCACACTTCAACAGGATGATCCAATTGCCATGTAAACCAAGATGAACAAAGTTTGTTTATGGCACTACCCTTCCACCACAAATCAAAAATACCACACCACCACTCACCTTCGCCTTCGTGATCTCAGCATCCATCGGGTGTTTTGCTTTAAAGATATTCTGTACTTCTTGTTTTGGACTGCAAGACAAGGCAAGATGAATGCATACATATTATGTACATTACTGATTATATTGGGAGAGTTTATATCTCACAGGATTAAGCATGGGATAGGGCACTGCACCAGCTACATTCACAATATAACCTTTTTCTTCCCTTGGCCTCCCATAAGAGCACCAAGACCAAGTATAGACAAAGTCTTACTTGCTCAGTTGCTTCCAACGCTGAAAAAAGTCTTGAGAAGACATCTCTGTGGGCTGGAAAAATTTATTCAGTGTGATGGGTAATTTTACTGAAAGATTTTGGAATGTTCCACCATACCTGCATATGGAATAGAAAGAATACGGGGTATGTGGCACAATGTCAGCAGCATCTTGGCCTAAATCAACCAAGCAATTGAGAATGAACACTAAGGGGTAATTGTTTATGATTAAAACCCATCAACTGTAGATACAAGTTATTTCTAAGATACAGTTTTGATCCACTGTTAAATAAATTTATTTGTCCTGCTTAGACGGCAAATGAAAGTGAATCGGCAGAGCTTCTAATAGGGATCTCTCTGTTTCAACATAGGTTGTTATCCTTCTACATAGCACCCATCAAAAGAGTGAAAATAGATCCCTGTGCAAACATACCAGTAAGACCTAGTTTGGACTAGAATAACAGAAATCAGGACTGATGTGGACTGGACATAAGATTCTATTTTGAGCTGCATGCATTAGTAGCCCAAGTTCTTTGCATAAATGTTCCTGGTTTCCAGAAGGGTGAAGTTACTGCGTACATTCCTATTAAGATTTCTTAAGCAACAGGAAGACTGTTGTTTTATACAGATAGCGGAAGGAGAAACCATGGAGACATTTTATCAGTAGCTGCTTCTTGATTAGTTTGGTTTTTGGTTTGTTTTTGTTTTTTTTTTAATCTACATTGTTTCAAGTGGATTCTCTACCTCCTCTAGTTGCTGAGAGCTTGGCTTAGATCAATTTTTCAAGTCATCTACCCAAGAAGCTTCATGCGTCCATATTCTGCACCTCAGTTGGAGGATCAGAATAAATTTAACATCTTTCATCTAATCAGTTCACTCTGATTCGAATCCTGCATTTTACCTGAATTGAATATTCAGGATTGGAGCTTCCATGAAGTCTGACACACATTCAATGTTCACAACCTGTTGAACCTGTGCACCTCCATCCACTGTGGGGTCAACAGGTTTTGTCTGAAGATTCAGGCATAAGAAATGGTTAAGGAAACTGAACAATGAATTGATAACTTAAGAAAACCCAGATCCTCCAATAACCTACATGAGGAATTAACATCATGTCCACTCATTCTCTCTACGCTACTGAATATTCAAAGCTCAATTCTTATATAGCAAAAAAGTTTGGGTTTTTTTTCCTATACTGACACACCTAGAAGCAATAAGCCTTACAACAGTCAGTTATTAAGATATTTTTAAAGATGTCCTCAGGAAGGTTTGAAGGGACAAACTTCAGAATAAAACTACTGCACTACCTCATTTTGATCTAAACATTACAGAGACGCTTTGAGTCGAACCTACTTGATTACACAGTCTCCTAGAAATCCTAAATTTGCAGCACCACATGTTAAAGGACAAATCATAACTTAAGACGTTATTTTAAAAGTTATCACCATCTTTGCATACACGTATTCTACCTCAACCTCAAGTCTGAGGTTACTTGCTAACGCAGGACTTGGACACGCCTACACCCCTGCGACTTCACGACAGCGGGGAAAGCTAGAGTTACATTACGTACTTATTCAGCCTAGTTTTTCCTTATTTCACCAGAAAAAATGTGTTTGTAACCAAAACTTTAAGGAGAGAATCTTCAATCTCTGCTCAAGATTTGTTCTTTCAACACAAGCTTTAGAAAGTTATCTGCAAGTTCCTCATTTCTTCATGTTCGAGGACACCATGCCTTCATCTGGCAGCTTTATTACAGTTTTGTGCAGCATAAGACACAAAACCCAAATATGAACAGACACGCGCTACTGCATTGAAGGATATTTGACTGTAGGTCATCCGAGCAGATTACTGTTGGAGTAAAATTCAAGAACTGTGTTGAAGTCTTATTACCATAGAATATAAACATACGTCCTAGAAAGAAAAGAAGACAGAGTTTTTTACCATAGAATATAAACATACGTCCTAGAAAGAAAAGACGACAGAGTTTTTCGGCGTGTCACATGCAATTATATTGAACTACTTGTGCTTCAAGTCTTCAGTATACATTGCCTTTCTACCTTTAAAACAACTTTTAAAAACAAAGCATAAAATTTACATTGTTTATCTTACCAAGATAATCACAGTTCAAAATGAACTAACAGATGAAAATAAGCAAACTTCTCCCACAGTAGCTGTCACACAGGCAGTTAAATTAGCAGCATAAGTCTTTCAATTGCCAGAGAACGTTACTTTGCATATAAAAGAAGCTCTTATGGTATCAGAAGTGATGAAGAAGGGGAGAAACAAGCAATCCTAGTGCTGGCCTGCATTTGATTGCCAGCTCTTTCCTAGCTGATTTCAGTATCTTGAGCACTAGGATAGACAGGTCTGAAATGTATTGTGTATCATAATAATTATAAGCAATACTGTAAGATATAAAAATTGAGAAGACCAGTTGTACCAGCCTTACAATGAGGCAACAAGTGCTGGAGCTTATGGCACCACTTAACACTCTCACTTCATCTCAGCTACCAAAATAACAAATTTTAAAGAAACAAGAAGCTGCACAGAAGCCAGAGTCACACAGTGAAGATCCTCAGACAGTTTAGGCCTGAAATCACATTTCCCTCTTAAGGAACTGAAAACTAAGTCCTATCTGCAAGATTTGGCTGGCATTAGGGTTGATGATGCAATCTGCTAACCACTTGGCCTACAAGATCTTACCCAGGTTCTGTCGAAATTCAGATTTCAATCCGATTTGTAGCAATTGATTTTCAAATAAGACCCCATTATTTTTACACACAAACCTAGGGGAAGAGAGGGAAAGTATGTTTTAAATTGAGCCACATTAAACAATATTTAGATCCATAAAATTCAGGGCTTACACAGAGGATGAAGATTGTGGTTAACCTAGAGTGCAATAGTCTGTGAGAGAGGCCTTTGCAGAAAACTGCAGTTAGAAAAGACAATTTAACAACCAAAACCACCACAGGTAGGATACTAAAAGAACTGAAATTTTTATTTGATAGAATGTCTGAGACACTATGAAGGAAGCTATAATATGCTATGTACACACACACTGCCTATAAAGGATCAGGCAACAGACTAGGATTTTTCTTATTCATATTCTTGACAACTTCTGAAACTCATTAGGTTGGTGTAGAATTGAAAAGTTTGAAGCTTTGACTGTTTAAACCTGAAAGAAAGAAAGAATCCCTTGTTTTATCAGTTCTGCATCAAGTAGACAACTTGGAGATGTATTTTTTTTTTTCCGATTTTGAGAGATGAAGCCCATTCTGCAGAGATTTCAGTCCTTTCTGTCACCCCTCACTTAAAAGTAGAAGAGGTGATCGGCAAACATCAGCCTTTTGCATACAAGGCACTGGAAACATACTGCCAAATATCAGTACCTTTGACAATTTACTCTTTAATGGTTTCCTCTATTTGTGAAGGGTTGCAAAACTTCATATACAACTGGCATTGTCTATTTTAGAGCAGTGTGTGATAGCTCTGACACGTAAAGACAACTCTAACCTGGGTATTTGTGAGCTTGTCAAAATCCACAGCATCTACAGAGGCGTTCTAGTCACAAGTCTGACAGTACACGCTCCTCTAAGTTTGCTGGTATTAAGTTAACGCACAATTATAGTTCTGCTTTATAACTATATTCCGGAAGTTGCCCAGCCTTGCAAGGTTTTAGTATTGCTTACTTGTGAAAAAGCTCATCAGCATCATGCACAGTATCAGCTGGTTCCTCAGAAACTACCTCAGATGAAGCCAGGTCAGGACTAGTTCAGGCAGCACAAAGGAAGAAAGGCAGTAGCGACAGAGACAGCAGGAGTTAGTAAAGACAGCTTAGTGCTTAGCTATTTTTTTACCTCCTTCCTCAAAAAAGGCACTGCTGAGTTTAATGCCTGAAAAATCAGCTGCCCTAGCTGAGTACACCTAGAAAGGTTTCAGGCATTAGACAAAGTTTTCCCCCGCTTCTCTCCCCCACCCCACCCCTCCCTGATCGTCAGGAACCAGCAATTCTTCCCAAAGCCAGGAGACAGCTGAAGGTGTTCAGTAGCTTATATTTATACCTCTTAAAGAACCAAGTCCTTTTACGTGTTTAAATGTGACAACAGAAAGTTTTAGTTCAAAACCATAAATGGAGAATATATATTAACTGCTACAAAAGTGCACTTTGAAGCAGAGGCCTCGTCAGCCTTACGGCACTTCGGACTACAGCTGCACAAGCAGTTCTTAAAACCACACACAAGTGTTAAGGGTAAGCAAGAATATACAGGCACACAAAGAATGACTTACCCAAGCAACAGATTAGAAACAAAAGTGACAACAGCACTAAAGAGAGGCAGGAAACAGTAAAAGGCAACTTCTCAGTATCATTAGAGAAGCATTTCACCATCTACAGACAGACCAAGGGGGTGGGCAATGCTACACTTTCTTCTGCAGAAAGAGAAAACTCTTTTTAGGTAATTTTTGTTTACAAAGGTACTAGGACTGTTTTGGTTTTGTTTTGTTTATTTTCCTCTTTAAAAAAAAAAAAGCCAACAACCTCATGTTGCTTTTAAAGCCCTGGTATTGTGTAGCATAATTAAACATCACTCATTGCATTCCCAGAGAAACTAAGGATCAAGTTTAAATGCTGCAAACCTGCAACAACGCATTGCCTAGTATAAAATTTTGATGAAGTCTCAATGTTCCAGACAGATCAGCTTCACTCATTATGGCCTTCATATTAAAAGGCATTGCAAATTTGTTATGTCATCATTCAAAATTTGGTCCTCAGTGGGAACACGTTCTATGGCCCATAAAGTGACAGATTTTTAAAGACATTATGTGATCTTACACTATTTAAAAAACCCTATAAATACATATCTCTCTGTGACATTATCCTGCTTAGAGAATTTTAGCCAAATAACATTTGAATGTAGCTCAGTGGCTTCTAATACTAATGGGATTAATAACACATTGCACCTACACTACACTTGGTAATGTCATTAGGAAGATACTTGTATCCAAACCCCTTAAAAGAGAAGCACTTGTAGGTTTTGTTCTCCCTTCCACACCTGTTTGTCAGACAGTAGCAGAACCATTTAAGTACATCTTGAAATTCCGAGAACCAGTATCTCTGGATATAATCCATCTCATTGTTGCAGTATCAGCTTGGCGTAAGTGGAGACACAAAAATACTTTATGGAAGTAAGAGTCAACGCATTCACATGAGGCCAGATAACTCCCAAATTCAAGATACACTGAGGTGTACAAGCAGCTTAGTTTAGTAAAGAAGCAAAACCAACAAGAAAACTAGGCAATACTGTGTGACTAATATCATCAGGCTGATTATTACAGACCCAGTTTTTCCATGAGCAGAAGTATTCCGTAAAGCGCACATTCAGAACCTCTGTGCTCTCTTGCTGCACAACTACCACCTAGGAATGCATTCAGTAAGCTAGAACAAAACCACAAGTTAATATTTTTTTTTTTCTAATCCTGTTTTAACAGCCAAATTCTTCTTCAGATTCCTTACAGGGTGACTTAGTTACCTCGCAAAGTTGTCATCAGAACCAGGAGCAAGAGGCGCAACAGCAGAAGCTGAATCTGAAAATACATCCACCAGCAGGCTACCACTAGAGGACGGTGGGGGAGCTGAATTGGTGAGAGGGGCAGCACCCAGACCCAGCAGATCCGCAGATGGAGAAGGAGTAGACTAGGGAAGACAAGACACTTTGGTGTTACACGGCAGCAAAACCCAAACAAAGCCGTCTCTTGCACGGACAGACAACTAAGCAACGGCAAAGTGCCACTCCCCACCCCAAATCGAGCTTCGAATGAATGCGGTTATCACCTTGCATTTCAACTTAAGGTCATGTGGTTTTCTTTTTTTTGCCTTTGAAGATAATTATATTCATCTAACTGTTCCAAAAAAAAAAAAATCAAAAAAAAAAAAATCACCTGCCTAAAATCTGATTCTGCAGAAGACAACCATGTTTTTCCCTCTCTCTTCTCCTCAAGGGAAATTAAGTACTTTAGGGAATAAAATTAAAATGTGTTGCTTTTCTTTCACGAAGAATCCAGCAAGAAAGGCTGAGAGCATCTTTAAAATTGATTATTAGTTTAGTCCTGGGTTTTTGAAGCTTGGCAAACCTTAGAAACAACGTAAACCCCAACCATCAAAAAAGCAGAGCCTTCCAGTTGAAACCACTAAAGGTGGAGGCAAGACCTTTACTTTTTTTTTTTTTTTTAAATCATCTCAAACAGAACCAGTCAAATAGCCAGGACACAGAATCACATGTGTGCTAAGTCACATGCAAGGTGATGTTCATCTATCAGACACTAACAGCCTACAAAATAACAGATACACTGAAGATGAATCGTGAGATGATTTTGGATTGAGTCTGAAATTTTGTTTTTTGTAAACCAACTCACAGTTATTATATACTCCACAGGCTGAATTTGACGCAGTATAATGAAAAATTCCCCCGCAAAAATGCTCAGAAGCCAATCCAAACAGCTGAAACTCCAGTTTAGAACATACTCTTGGCATCTAAGCCAGGGTCACACGAAAGCCACTGATGAAAAGTAACAGAGTTTCTCACATGGCTGCAACCCATCAAGCGAAGCTCAAAGCACAGCATCATTTTAACCACCAGTCACCTCAGTCATACGTGCAAAGAAAATCTGGCCGCTTTTCTGGCAGAAGGCTATTTCTGTCCATTCAGAAGATGTTGCACTTGGAATATCTACTCTTACATACTGCAATGACTAAGAGTTAAAGAATTATGCTTTAACAAACTGGGCAGGGAACGGATACTACCTCCTCCTCAGGTAATGTCCCACTACATCACCAATGTAATTACACATTATGCTACTCATTAAAATCAGAAACAAGGATTACATTAGGGGAATAATTCATCTTACTAGCTTTAACTGACAATAAAATGAGAAGTTTCAGCTCAAAAGAAATAAGACTGTGGCCTCATCTGTCATAATTGAACTCAAACAGGACCACCAAATAAACAGTAACATTATATTGATTTAAGGACATCCATGTTAAGTCAAGCGTTGTCAACTTCTAATAAAAACACCACCAACCTGAAACAAGATGCAAAGTGCCTACTCATGTTAGACAAAGCAGAACAAGTTATTCCTTGTAAATGCCTCAATTTCACCACCTCACTTTCACTGCAACTTCACCAGCAAGGAAATTCCCATTTCTAAGTTTACAGCAATCAAAGTAATAACTTAAAGGAATTTTTTTTAGGCTGCATACAGTTTGTCTCCATCTGCACAAGGTCTCCAAAGAAAAATTGCATCTAAGCAAGTGGTGGAGGGAAAGCACCTGTATGTTTTCCTGCTACTTTAGAGCAAATACTTGTAGCCTTAAATTTGAGATGAGAAGACTTAAACTCCTAAAAAGCCACTTTAAGCAAGCTATTCTTTTCTCACTTGGGCACCATCTAGATTAGTGAAATAAGAACTTTTAAACTCACAACGGCACTGGCATTGACAGTGGCAGGTTCAGCGCTCCCATTCATATCAGAGCTCCTCTCCTTTTTGATCTCTTCCAGGTCAGTAACTGTGCCCGGGCCTTTCTTCTTTTTGAGTTTAGCCAAAATAGAAGATTCCCTCTCTGGAAAGGGAGGCATTTCTTCGAGCACTGTAGCCTTACCACAGAAAGAAAAAGTGTATTAGTTAAACTTAAAAGCTAGTTTGTTTTTTTATTTCCTGTGAGTCTTTGAAGGAACATACCCTTATAGCTTGCACAAGGCAAAAGCAGAAGTTATCCCCACAGAAAATAACTCTGTAGTTTACAGTACAATGATGGAGTTTTTATAAAAACAAATAAAAAACTTATTTAAAACTTTCTGAAGTCCTCCCAAAGCAGTTGTTTAAGAGAACAGGAGCGTATCACTTCTCTGGCACAGTGCTATGAAACAAACAAACTAAATAAAATAGATCACCGCAGATCTAACAGCCCTGAAGTAAAGCAGACCTGGGCTGAAACCACAGATTACTACTCAAGGATCTAGTCAAGACCCAGGCATTTATGAGCTGTCCAGACTCAAGTGTGCCATGCTCTGGCCAGACCTGAGGACATCAGGTTACAACAATGTAAGCATCTAGAGACGAAAAAGAAAAATTCAGCACAATTACAAGCTTCCCACCCACCATCAAGTAAGTCCCCAAAATAAAGCCTTTTGCTATCTGTAGAACCATCACCTATGCCAGCCTTCCCTGGCTCCCCAGCCCCAGGTTAGAACACTTAAACAGTCATTTGTCCTACTACAGCAACAATAAAGTTGATTTTTAGTTCTAAAATGAACGTGACTGCTGCTGAATTCGATAAGACTAAAAGAATCAGCACCCACGTTGTGGATTCTTAATCCTGCATTAAGGTTACTAAGCAAACAGGTAAGGTTTAGTGAAGTTTGCTTATTGACAGAAGAGACAGCTGAAGAGTTCTGCATAACCGGAAAAAAAAAAGAAAATCTTTATGCCTACCAATATATCAGTACTGGCAATAGTACTGAGCCTCAAATATTCAACAGCTCTCTGCTGCAGCTCAACATCAGCATTCTTTAGCTGACTGTCACTGCGTAACACATCTTGAATTGTAGTTTTGATTTCTGGAAACAGGTTGACAAACTTGATGTAGGTAGAGAGAAGCAGAGCGCGGGTAGGAACGCTACACAGGTGAAACTTGGAATGTAGCAAGTTGAACTGGATGAGAGGACTTAAAAGACAGGAAGAAAAATAATTTGGTCAGTTTTTGTAGTCACAATCCTCAATGCATTACTAGCAAGAATGGATTCAGTTAGAACTGATTCATTTGTTAACTGGCCTTTAGGAATATTAAGTAGACAGCAGATTCTTTACAGAAAGTGTTACAACTCAATTAAGTATTTTAGAAGGTGTTTTACCTTGATCTTGGATCACCTGCTATAAGATTTCCAAATTCTCCCAAGATGTAGCCACCTACTTTTACAAGATTCTCATGGCATGCTGGAGCCTGAAGGGCCTGTAAGAACACAAACAGTCATCCATCTGGAGGGTATCAAAAAAGATCTTTTCTGTCACTTCCATGCCCGGTTTCCTCATTCACTTTCCTAAACCAAAGGTCTAGGCCCCATAGAGCACTTACGAAAAAAGCATGATAGCTGATACGATTTTATAGAAGAATCTCTGACATAAGCATTACTTGCTTAAGAGCTACTCTTAGGCCTATCTAACGATAACGTGGACTTCCGAGGAGAGATATGGCTGCTTCAAGGGTGTCAGAATGATGTTAATGTATTTAATTTAAACTGGGCAAGAATGTGCTGAAGTTACGTCCAAAATGAAAATACTGTCTCTCTTGAGTATGAAAAACAACACAACAGGGATGATTTCTGAAAGTCAACTTAAACATTCAGGAAAGGAAATAAAAACAGAAAGCCCATATGAAGAATCCAAACAAAGTCAGAGTAGCAAGGCCAGACATGGGAAAGTATTCTCCTTTAACCGTTCAAATTCCAGTTTTATCAAAGCCTGAGCAGAAGGAATGGGTATAAGCTTCCAGAACAATCATCACACTATCATTTCAGTAATTTTCCAGGTAATATAATTTCCCTACTAAGCCATCCAATCCATGTCATCCACCAAAATGACAAAACAGTCAGCAGAACCTACCCCACGCTCCCTCACCAAATCGAGAGTAGTACAAAGTGTATTCTACATGACTGAAGCCAGAGAAGCTTCTTATCAATTTAATACAGTCTCTGGCTCAGAGTCTACGATGCTGGTTTTACCGAACACTTCAGCAGCATTTTGTTGGAACACTGAGGATGATTTTCACTCCTCGCTAACACGGTGAAGCACGCACCCCTGTTACATCACATGGTGTTTGCTTAATCCCTGCCTCATTTTGAGGGTGAATTGAAAACATTTATTCTCACCTCAAAAACAGTCTTTGCTGCATACCCTTGAACATCGTCCCTGTTGATGACAATCTGAATAACTCGATACCACACTTCTTCACTGACATAGTCACCAGCAATGCGAATCAGATTCAAGATTGTATCCACATACCAGGTATAATCCAC
Source organism: Baryphthengus martii (assembly GCA_013396935.1). NCBI lineage: Eukaryota > Metazoa > Chordata > Aves > Coraciiformes > Momotidae > Baryphthengus > Baryphthengus martii. The sequence continues at coordinate 137,956 of VWZK01009035.1, read as the reverse complement.
TGCATACTTCTCAGCTAGAATTGCAACTTTCAGAACCTGGAGACACATAAGAGAATACAGAATGTTGACCAGCTTCTATTATAACTGTGCATCAAGATTCACTCTCATACAGAGCCAGTGCTACCTCACAGTAGCCCAGAGGCCTCAGCTCAGACGCGTCAGTGCGCTCGCTCGCTGCCACAGCTAAGCTGAAAGATAAACACCGAAATTCTGTGCTGGTGTGAACACAGCAGCTCTCAGGTACATAATGCTTTCAAATATGTAGGATCTGTGGCTCTTCAACTGCATACCTAAGCAATCAAGAGCAATTTATCTAACATTTCTGGTTTGCTATAAAAACACCATCTAAGCCATCACTGAGACAAGAACAAGTATGAAACTGGCTATCTTGGAAAAAAAAGCTAAAAAAAGCGGAAATCCAAGCTAGCAAAGAGAGACCAAAGCTGCCAAAATACAGGTGACTTTTACAGGTCATACCAAGATTCCTGTATTCTGAAGCAATCACAATAGAAGGAGACCTCCACATCGGTTATCAGTTGCATGTACACTGACCTATTCTTTTAAAAGCAGCAAATAAACAGAATGAAATCCACATCATCTGCCCGCCAGGATAGATTCCCAACGGGAAGAAGACAGTACTAGGGGAAAATCAACCACCACTGTAATTATGCTGTTAACTTCTCCAGTCAAGATACTTTAGCACCTAACTATGCTAAATAACTACCCTAAATACACGTCTTGGCTACTGTTCTGTGAAGGCTGTTAAATAAGTATTTCAATTTTTGAACTTTTTCCCTGCTAGGAGGAAGGATACATATCACACCTCTCTTTTAGCTGATTATAAGGTATTGATTGGGGGAATTTTTAAACTGAGAGTATGTTCTCATTTCTCATACACAGTATGAAGGTCTATCTACAAAGAAATATGTATCACACTACATTTTGAGGCTACTGAATAGCTGACTAGAGTAGGACATGACCCTCAGATCTAGAGATTGTATCTGCTCCAGCGTTCCTAAAATTCACTTCTATTTGCAATGTCCTGAGAGGAAGATCAGATTTTAAAATTCCTAGTTTTGCCACCACACACGTCCCCCCCAAATTAGTTTAACCTAAATAACAAACATTCTTTGCCATTAGATTACAAACTTAAGGGGTTGGTTTTGTTTGGTCTTTTATTTGTTTGGGTTGGGGGTTCTGTTGGTTTGGGTTTTTTGCTTGTTTGCTTCTTGGTTTGTTTTTTTTTTTGGTGTTTTTTAAACAACCACAAAAAAGAATCTCTATCAGAGTATTCTGGAATCTCAATCAATAAATGATACACATGGTGCCAAAGTCAGCTATGAAAAAGTTAAAGGAAATAGAAACGTCTCACAATTTCTTCTCTAATGGAGTAATCAGCAGTCTCCAAGTAATTCAGCATTTCAGCCACAATCTGCTGGGCGTTGCTTCGGTCACACATTGCATACAGGAGATCTACAGCTCTTTGTCGTACGCTTACATCTCTTTCAGTCTGCAAAATGACACACAGAGAAAGGTCAACATCATTTCATCTTTATTTGGAACACACAAGCAACATAGTGAAGAGATGGAGCTTAGTATAACTCATAGTCAAATGTAAAACAAATGCATTTTCATAATCTTTCAGATGCAGAAAGAACACGGATATACCCTTCACATAAGCTACAAGTTTCTCATGTTATTCTCCCTTTCAGTCACCTAGAAAGGGGGCACTGGAGACCCAGCTTCCTGCTTATAGATAATATTACAAAAATTCAAATCATTAGGTTTCATTTCTATAATCTACATATTCAAATCTTTGCAAGTGCTGAAAGGATTGAGGAGTTTGTACAGAGCACTCCACTAGTATCCTAACTAAGATGAATGAGTTTGTGGTCCACTGTCTACGAGGTAATTGGCACCACTGGCCACAAATGCATCAATAAACTGGCTGAAATTGTCAAATTGTCACCAGGTCAATGGGCAATTAGCTACCTGCAGCTTTAGGGGTGGGCTTGCCATGTATCAACTGAAGCTGATCACCATCGTTGCTGGCACCACAAGATTTTGTAGGATTAAGGGAAACCTAAAGCAGACTTCTAAGAGTAACTCATTTGGTCCCCAAGTATTATTACCTTAATTGGGGGTGGAGGGCTTAGGGCAATGGGAGAGAGGGCACCGAGGCTGGGGAGAAGACGACACTCAAACCAGAATGCACACTTAAAATATTTACCTTCAATGCATTGATAACTGTTTCTATGTGTGTTTTCACAGCCTCATGTGAGAATTCAGAGCTGGCAAGCGTGCACATGCTTTCCAGTGCTAGGTAACGCAAATTAGTTTCTCGGTGCTGCAAGAACTGACCTAGCTGGTTACAGGCACGGACTAGTAGATTGGGCTCACTGCACAGAACAAGAGAGAAAGTGAAAGGGTTAAAAGCAACAGGTCTGAGAACACCCAACACAGACTATTATTTCTGCAGTGAAAACTTCTTAAAATGCCTCTGAGTGTCTGCTAGAATGCCTGCTGGTGAAATGAAACTCAGGTACTGTGAGCAAATAATCTGTTGGATTAGAGTGGTGAGGTCAACACAAAGCACCAAAAAAATAAGGCGGCAAGAAACAAAGCAATAAAAAAACATAGGTCATTAACACCGTCCAGTTTCATCACTGTGCTTGTGTTCCAATCTAGCAAGCAACTTCATGTTCTACTTTCCTCCTCCCTCCACCCCAGCAAGGCCATTTAGTGTTCAAGACAAAGCCATAGCTTTACACTGAAAAAAATCCTCTCCTAACAGAAGAGTGCTCACAGCTCACCTGTCATGATGTATAATTAAGCTTATCGCCTCAAACAGCACAGCATTCTTCGCATTTGAGTGTTGGACTTTTTTTGACTTTGGTGGCTCCTGTGCTTTGTTAAGAATAGTTTCCAGGCATTCTGTTAGACGACCACGTACCGCAGGGTCTTCTGGAGAAGAACAAGCCGTTGGACAACTTCGTTTTGCTCAACACACTAATCCCTACCTTAGGCCTTCCACTTCAACAAATTGGAATAAACTGAAGTATTCTGATACATTAAAAACAGATCACTCTCCCCAAACATACAGTTGGAAAAGAATTCTAAGCCACAGTTCCGTTTAGATCAGAACAAAAGCCAAGCAGGATCCGCACTGTAATATATTCAAAGGCTTTAACATAGTTGATCACATGAAAGAACGTTTAAAATGGTAGTTGCAACTGGCTTGTAAGACGCGCAATGTTTTGACACTTTGCCCTAAATTACATGTCTTTTTGAATTATTTTGTGTTTAATCTTCACAATCTGGAACAACTACGAGTACAGACTTTAGTATCCTGGTTTTAAGCAATGTGCTGGTACTCCAAGTTAGGGTAACACTGGAGAACAGTAGCTCTTTGGAAACAGTGAGGCCCTCTGCTGCGATTTGTGCATTACCTGGAGGTGGATAGCACTGTAACAGCCTCAGAAGTTTTACAGATAACCAAGGAGCAGGAACAAAGTAGTATGTGTAGTCCTGAAGATCTGTTGATGCAGCAGTTACGATCTGTAAAATAAGCAGACAGCAGAAGTTAAGCTATGTGCAATCATGAGAAGGACCCAGAGAACACTGGGGGTCCCCTTTGACAGAAGTTTACAAAACTATGTCACCAGCAATGTTTAATTCAGCAGATTAATTAGGTGCAAATTGTCATACTGTGAGCGTAACATCAGGACCCCCAGTAACAGAGATGCAGTTTGACAGATAGAGCAGTTTAGAAAGTCTCCTCCTGAAAGCATTCTTGCTTTCCTTAAGAATGAAGACGACCATCTTGTAACACCAAAACGTTTAACCAGAAACCTAACTGTCTTTGGTTCAGGAATTCATAGATTCAGCCAACAGAAAGCCTAAATTTCGTGTTGTAATTGACTGTTGATTAGTGAATTTGAAAAAGCAGAAGGACCACCTAACACCTTCAGTAATGTATGTGCTCCACTGCTCTTGAAGAGGAGGTTTAGACGCATTTTGCAACGTGGCAAGGATTGCATTAGGTTTCAGAGAGAGTATCCTCCTTTATAGATCAATTCTGCTCCTTTGATTCCAGGGTAAGCTTGAGTTTGGCACTAGCTTTGATCAAAGAAATTCCAATTTAATTCTTGCTGCTCTGTCACAGAACAGCTATCTGCTTCCCTTAGCACTCCCATGTTTTTAAGTATTAGACAAAATCTTTATATCTGAAAAGAAATTACATTTCTCTGAACTACAAGTAATTTTGGGTATAACACCACATAAACCTGGGTCTAAAACACATTTGTGAAGTAGTATCCTTCCCATGTCACACATACCTTCCAAAAGACAAAAAAAAAAAAAAAAAAAAAAAAAAAAAAAAAAAAAAAAAAGATGAAACGGAACAGTAACATAAGTTCTCCAGTACGAAGATGCTAACTTACAGAAATATCTCTTCACACCTTCCTGCACACTCTGTCCCTAACACACCTTCACAAAATATCAAATTCTTAGGATTATAAACCTAGCAGCAGCTCAAGAGAGAGAAGAGGAAGAAGATTCATCTTGTAAGAAGCTCAGATAAAACCGAAAAGTAGGTGCTGTGTTTTGGAGAGTTTTGTGCAGAAGTTTGCAGAATCACATCTTTGATCCAACTACTCTGTGGTGATACAGTAATATAAAAATGAGGATTAAATACTGTATCAGCAGGATCCTTTCAAATACAGGTATCTGAGACAGAAGCACACCTTTTTGCTACATAGACTTGGAGCATTGCAAGGATTACAAGCAAGAAAGTTTGGGCAAGCTAACAGTGTTCTGCCCTGGTAAGCAACGAGCGTTAGGAAGTTTGCTGAACCAGGTCTAGGAACCAAAACTGAATCATCTCCACTTTTAATGGTACACTAAACTAATCTGACCTAGAAAGTGGAATAAATAAGCAACAGTAAGCTAACCTGACCTAGAAAGCTGAGTAAATTAAGCAACAGTGAAGTATTATCAGGGTTATCATTGGACTCACTCTGCTTAATCTAGACACTGCCAAAGAGACTGAAGTTTTAAACTCTTCTGGGTTCTTCTGTGCCAAAGTGGTAATCAGACTTGTAGCCGCAGTAACCACACCCTGGGGGAAAAAAAACAACAAAAAAATGCAAAGGCAATACACTCAATTTTGTAACAGTTTAAGACGCTGCCCGTTAACAAGTTTCACTTCAAGTATTTTTTACACAAAACTAAGATTACCCCATGAGAAAGTCCCACATTAGAAAGGCCTCTATTTGGCCAGCAGCTAGACAACGACATGCCTTCAAATCCAATAGATTTTCAACACCATGATATTGTCATACTTGTAGAGCATTTTTCATGGTATTTTGGTATTAGCTTTGTCTCATGTTTGGATAGTACATCTAAAATAAGGGAGTTACGTTAAAATAAAGCTTGGATGTAAATTTTCTAACTATGCAAAAGAAGCATGAGTAAAAGAAATAGGATACAGCAGGTCATCCAGGAAAATTCTGACAACCCAGCTTGAAGAGAGGGCTTTGTGTAACACAAATATTGCATATTACTGCAGACTAAAGCACTCCCATTGCTGCTGAAGAGCCTTACTTTCATAAAGTAACTAGATGGGGGAAAATAGTCTTTTTATCTAGAAAAACAGGTTCTTCTGAACGAGCAAGATAAGAATGACAACACAGACACCACAGGACAAAGAAGTCCAAGCACTGACAAACCAGGCCTTGCATTTTTAGCGCAGGTCTACTCTTAAAAGGTCTAGAAAGATTAGTATTACACCTATGCAATATAACTTAGGATCACAAGGTGCAGGATTAATTAATTCCTTTACAGTCAGAGAAAAAGAAAAACTTGTGCGTACCATTCTAGCTCCAAGAAAAAGGTAAAAAAACTTTATTAAATATTAATACAAACAGCAACTAAAAAAGGACAAAAACCTCTATTTCTTTCCCCAAGCCTAAAGAAAAAAATAACCCAGTTGGCTTGAAAGACTCAAGAAGAAATAAATTCAAAGTGTATTTAAGAGCAGAAGTGACATCATTCTCTATAAAGCGTAGGCCCGAGAAGCGTATTGAAGCTGATTTACCAAGTGCTGGTCGTTGAGGAGATGCACCACTCTAGATGTCCAGTCTCCCATGGGGACAAGGTCAGGAGAAGTTCTATATAAACGCAGCAAGCATAAGGCAGCACTCTGCTTCACACTATCCATAGTATCGCTGCAAGGCAGAAACAGGGATTTAAAACACAGTGGTTAAGTCGTAGCAATGCTTGCAGGCCAGTATCATGCCAGGCTTTACAATGACTCAGCACCCCTAGCCAGGTAGCATCTTCTCAATAGAAGTTGAAATAGAAGCTCACTAAATTCTTCCTGAGTTACTGGACAAAATTAAGAAGAACAAATACTCTAACTAGTCAAGTTTTCTACCATTACATATCTTTAGTAGCCTCTGTAATGATTCTCTGCAACTTAAGAGTGACATTTGGCATCTTTTTATCCAAATTGACCGTTCATCATCAGAAAAACAGATGCGCACAAGCTTGTCGAATCAAGAGAACAAGCTTCTTCCAAACTGACTCACATCAAACAGTTAAGGTACACGATATTCTAGTGTATATGTATTAAACACTCCATTCTGAAAGGAAGTTGTAAAGAAGCTGGTGCCAGTCTCTTCTCACATGTAACAAACAATAAATGGGACAAGAGGAAATAGCCTCAAGCTCCACCAGAAGAAGTTTAAGCTGGATATCATGAAAAAATTCTTTCCTGAAAAGGTTGTCAAGCCCTGAAACAGGCTGTCCAGGGCAGTGGTTGAATCGCCACCCCTGGACATGTTTAAAGGTGGTGTAGATGTGGTGTTGAGTGACATCATTTAGTAGTCGACTCGGAAGAATTTGGTTAATAGTTGGACTTGATGATCTTAAAGGTCTTTTCCAACTGGAATGATTCTATGATCATGCACGTGACCAAAGCTGGATGTCCTGATAGGTTCTACATACCGGATACAACTCATCAACTACTGAACAGCTTCAGTACCTCCAGCTTGCACCCAAGTCTGCAAGTTATCACCAAGCATGCAAGCCACAAACCTATTCACCTTGCCATCTGAGCTGCTGGAATAGAAACGGGCTCTTTTAATTATTCTAGTTCAGTGAACACCCCCTCCACAAAAGGGTCAATTAAGCATTTTGTATGTTGCACAGATAGCTAAAAACCACATAGAGCATTAGCACTGAAAATTCTAAGAAGCAGTTCACATTGTGCCGTCTTGGTTAACTGTTCAGAAACATCCCCGGCTCTAGTCGAAGCTCAGTGCAGCTATTCTTGATGAATTTGCCAATTTTCCCATGAGACCAAATCGTATCTCGGTTCAAACAAACAAAGAACAAACCTATGTGTCCACTCCCACCCTCCAATTTATATTCAAGTCAAAGGAGCTACACCGAAGTTGCAGATGTAACTGACAGTGCTCATTCTGCACAGGTCACAGATATGACATGTATGCATTTTATACACGTTCTCTTAGAAATACAGGAGGAATGAGGCCTTGAAGACCACCTCAGAACACAGACACAGCTCAAAGTTCAAGCTAGTCTGACCCGGAGGTGCTGTGTCCGCAATTGATAAGTCGAAGATACATTTCTGGAACTTGAAGGTTATCACAATAAACGCCACATCTCATCACTGCAGTGCCATCTCCACTACACTATACAGAGAACAGCACCTGGCAAGAGCAACACAGGACAGGACAGCAACAATCCTGACAGGGACCCAGAGCACACCATTTCTAAACATACGGCCTTCCATAGCAAATTCCATGTCTGAGAAGGGTGGAGTTATAGGCTAAGTTCTCCTCCACTTCCTCCACCAGAGCAGGCCCATACTGAGGATGATATGTTAGTTGCTTATTCATTACTGCATTTCAGCTCTGCAGAACAGCACCATCATTCAAGTGTGGCATTAGAGAGGCACCATTTCAGGAGTTCTCAAGTATTTCCTAAGACTTTTGCTGCAACTAGATATCACATGTTATTTCCTTCCTCTTGTCTCCAGCTTAGACAGTGCACGTAATAGACAGAGGCAGAATTAGTGTTGCATAAGCAACATCTGCAAGCTCTGGTGCTTGACATTTTGAATATCAATAGTCTCAGCACAACACGATACTTTTTTTTGTATTAATGGAAGATATTAGTTTGTTACAAAACAAGATCCACACATATTCCAAAATATTCCACATCCGTAAGACAGCTCAAATGCAGTGTTGGCACTTGGACATTTTAAGTTTCAAAATAAATTAGCCCTGCAACCACAAGTTTCATTTTAGATTTATTGAACTACAGTTCCAGATGTTTGCCAGGTCTGGTTTGAGACTCTCAGGCACCCAAAGGGAAAGTTAGAAAGTTGCTACTTACAAGAATTGCTGTTGATGTGGATAGTAGAAGCAAGAAAGCTCACACAACAGAACAGTCTCACATTCCTTACGAAATCAGGACTAATTGAATAAAAGCTTCAGTTTGCAATAAAATTTGCAGCGTAAACATCTACTGAGGTTCATTTATTTCTTCTTTTCATCAGAAGAGATAAGGAAAGTAAAACATACACATTCTAGGGATGTTCACTGTCACATATTTATACAGAATAAAAACCTCGATTACAGCAAAGCTGTAAAAGCCTATCCAAGATACTGCCACAGTCTTCATTTCCACATTATATTTGTACACTTACACAGGGAACTCCATGCTCAGGAATATCCCAGTATCTGCAGTTACTGGAAGTTGTCACTATTTGCACTGCAAGCCCAGGGCTGTAGAGCTCTAAGCGTGGATTAAGCTGCACCAATTGGACTAAGTTGTCGAAAAGGTTTATTGGTGTTGTATTTGAAAAAGGCCCGTCATACCTACCCAGCTACAAGTATTTTTGGAATTTCTCCAGCAAATGCTTCTGCCATCTCCCGGCTACCCACATTAGCAATACAATGCAGAGCAAGCCCCATGAAGGTGGGGTTGCGGCTGGCCAGATCATTCTTGATCGCATTGTTGATTAAGCGAATCAGCTCGCTGTTGGAGTTCACTAGTACGGAGATGAAGAGATATCCCTGGGATTCAGAAAAAGGAAAATGAAAGGTGAGTTTAACAGACTTAAATTCTGTTTTCTGTGAATGCCGTAAGTACTTCAAGACATACAGTTCTCCAATACCGAACGTATGGATAGAAATAGATCTTCAGATACCAGAGGAAGGCTAGACAGAGTAAGTGAAGGAAACAAAACCAAGTAAGTTTACTGTTGTGCCTATTTATCAGTTTTTAAGTGTTCTATCAACCTGTTTCAACATATACTCAAAAGATCATTTTAGATGAATGGAAGCAAATCAAGCGTTCGGATTATTATTCAGAGACTAGTAAGTTACATGTACCTGATAAACACAAGCGTATCTAGGAAGATTTAAAGAGATATCACGAAAATTACAAGGTTACTTACCCTTTAATACAAGTCTCAAGGCATTTTCTTAACAAGAGGAGTAACTGATACAGACTGCATATTTTAGTATTTACAATTAGTACAAAATTCCCTGCGCATAAAGGTGTTTAAATTTCAGAATCACTGCTAGATCCAAAATAAGGCTTTATGACAGTGAGGGGGAAATGAAGCAAAACCCTTCACAAACTATCCAATTGCAGCAGGATATTCGACCAAACAGCTTATCTTTCGAAGAGATCAAGGTACTCACAATTTGTTTCTCTGTGTATCTATTGGAACTGAGCAAGTTGACAGCCTCCATGTGACCAAAGTCAATGTCATGCCCCAAGAGAAAGATGAAAAGCAGTTTGCAGACATATTTTTTCTTACTATAACCATCCAGAGCCTTATCACCTGGAAAGCAAGGAAACAAAGAACAATTCAAGCATATCTTGTTCCTAGATTTGGTTCCCCCTTGCCTAATTCCACTGAAGTACCTCATCGTATCTTATTAGTAACAAGACCTACAGTTGTACCTAGCAATTTAGACTCACATTTGATTCACTATGTATCATCCTACAGAAAAGGCACAAACAGGGTTCAGCTACTGCAATGCTTGGATTTCACTAATTTTAAGAGTATTACTTCAGTTTTATTCACTCTACAGTGAACAAAATGCTAAATATAATCTTTTAAGTCAGAGATAAGTGGATATAAGTATTTATACCATTTTGTGCTAAACATATGAAAGTTACCATAAACTATCATCAACAGATGTCAGATAAACAACTCCTGAGGTTTTTGTTTTAAACATAAATAAATGAAAAATATTCCCAGTCATACAACAGGTAGCTTGAGCTCTTCCTAATTGTCTCAGACAGAAAAAATGTGTAACTGAAAAAGCTGAGTTGTCACAAAAATCAACAAGACATTCATATGACAAATTTTAAATATTTATTCAGAAGTAAAATTCATTTATCAGGAAAAATAGCCACTCAAACCTGAAGATTTTAGCGTTAACTCCATTTAACATTATCTAGCTATTAAGGACAGTCATGAAATAATGCTGTCATCTAGTCCCTGAATTATCCTCCCATATCCTTAAAGTATTTTCTTGCTAAGAGACAGTACATATGTACTTTTGATTTTCCTGTTTCCGTTAAGAACAGCTGTATGTCCTTCATACACGTTCTCTTGTTAAACCTATAATCAAGCCCTTACCACTGCAAAAGGTCTTAGCACACTGCCTGCAGTACAGCACAGCAGAGAATTCAGCAGCAACAAAATAAAAACCTCAAGTCATTATAGAAAGATAGAATGATAAAGGTACATCCCAAAGCCTTGGAAAAAAAAAACAACAAAAAAAACCAACAGGAAATGAGATCACCAGGACAGCTTTAAAATGTTTGTAATATGAACACGTTCACAAGTGTTGCAGCTTTAGAAGAAAAAACGCACCCTAAATAGAATCACAGAATGTTAGGGGTTGCAAGGGACTTCTAGAGATCATTGAGTCCAACCCCCCTGCCAGAGCAGGATCACCCAGGGCAGGCCACACAGGACCTGATCCAGGTGGGTTTTGAAAGTCTCCAGAGAAGGAGACTCCACCACCTCTTTGGGTAGTCTGTTCCAGGCTCCGTCACCCTCACAGCCACGCTGAGGTGGAACTTCCTGTGTTCCAGCTTGTACCCCTTATTTCTTGTCCTATTACTGGGCACCACAGAAAAGAGCCTGGCCCCTTCCACTTGACACCCACCCCTCAGGTATTTATAGACATTAATAAGATCCCCTCTCAGCCTTTTCTTCTCCAGACTAAACAGCCCCAGTTGTCTCAGCCTTTCCTCATGGGAGAGATGTTCCAGTGCCTTTAATCACCCTTACAGCTCTCTGTTGAACTCTTTCCAGTAGCTAAGTTTGGCCTTACGTTGCAGTACTGCTGTATTTCTAAAGGCTACAGGGAACAGCACTGCAGTTGGTGGCTCATGAGGCAGACCAAAGAACAGGGCTACATATGAACACACACTTTTTCCAGAACATTCTCTCCCTACCCCAAATCAGGACATAAAGGAGTATTGACTAAATCAGGCAAGCCTGAATGCTAGAAAGCTCAGTCAGGATAGCAAAATTTGGATAGATGCTGTTGTCTAAAATGTCCTTAGGCTTGGCACACGTTCAGTCAGAATAGCACCGCATTAAGTAAACCTTAATTAAGATATCCCTAACTCATTGCCCCTGCCAAAAAAGATCCAAGTTGCCGGTTTTGGTTGTTTTTTTTTTAAAAAAAAAACAAAACCAAAACCAAAACAACTTCAAGATTTATGCAATAGGAAGCTAAATATATCATAAAGAATCTTAATAGTATAGAAGTTCCTCTCCTTCCTCCCGATCCACTGAGGGCTGCTGTGTGATGTTAGCGACCCAAGAGAACACACACCGGCACACTGAAGCAGACAATGGTAACAGGTTACAGCAACAGACTGCAACTATTTATTCTGGAGGCTTGCTTTCTATTTTGACTCCAGAAATTTATTTTTTTTTTAGTTATTTCAAAAAGTTTAAGTACACAACAACCATTTTAATAAGGACAATGACACCCTTTAAATCTGTCTTTAGAGACTCACTGATTTTTTTAATGTCCTTCCTTTTTTTCCTCTATTTTTTTTTTAAACTGTGATAGACAAATCAGTTACCCACAAAAAAAAAAGAGAAACTTTATTTGTGCAGCATAAAAAAAAGCTTTAAGATAAAGTTGCCTTCAGGTACATCACATTTTATTTAGATACACGAAGCAGCATTACTGAAGACACTCATGACAGCGAAATCCTGCTGTACTGGATCCTGCAGAGATCCTCTGACAACAGCCAGCTCTACAGAAAGCTGCCCAAAGACCTCTTTCCTTCAAGGCACATTTCCAGTTTGCTGCCATAAGGCTATTTTCCAGAGCAGTTTGCTTTACTAGACATCTGAATTAACATTAGAAGAACCAGAGTGAAACATTCAAACCAGGAGGGAGAGAAAGTTGAGCTGTTGTTTTGGGGCTTCCCCTCCACCCCTGCTTCTTCTTGGGAACCAATATGGCCAGAGGGAGAAGCAGATACTCGGACATGTCTGTCCGTGTGCTGTGGCCGTGAAACCAGGGCTTCAGCAGTAAAGGAATAAAGTATTTTGTATTTATAAAAGGGAAAAATAAATACCTCCTATTATACTATTTTTCCAGTAAAATGGTACTTAAAAGCAGAAGCTTCCTCCCGTCCCATCATGGTAGGGAGATGCAGATCAGATGCCTTCCTTAGGACAGGCAAGAAAAAAATCCAAATCAAGAGTCAGAGCAGTATCTTTAGTTTTTAATCATGTTTCAGCTACTTAAGTTTTTCAAAGCATATAGGATTTGATTTTTGTATTGTATTTGATTATTGTGTTGTACATATTGTTAAAATAAGTATCCAAAACTTTTTATTAAGACAGAAAAAGTAATTCACTGCTTTCAAAACCTTCTGTCTTGTGTGCAGAACTGAAGGCAACGTGAAGGTTTTCAACAACAGCCAAGCTTATAAACTAAGTCAAGTAAAAGCTATTAGAAAACACGTTTAAAGTCTTATTAGTTCCTAGACTATCATTGTATATTTAATTAGATGAGCCATTTTTAAGAAATAAAAGAGCATTGCCCTCAAAGGCCTCACTGCAGTTCTGTAACTCCAGCTGTGTTTCCAAGAAGTCTTTGATTCAGATTCTTACTGAAATTTCAAGTTGAACTATACAATTCCTCTCCCTCCCACATCACATTTACAGAGTTATCAAGGTTCTATTTTAAACATTACTAACAAGCCTTGTTGCTTAAGTATGTGCTAAAAATTGTACAGCTTCCCCCAGTCTCAAACAAACATCCAAACAAGAGCAGAAGGAAATTTCACATGTTCTGATATCTTTAGTGCAATACACAATCGTTTCTTTTAAGTCAGCTCATTTTTAAATACTTCCAGGAATATTTGCAAGTACTGCAAATCAAGTCGGCAGAAACAGGAAGGATTCAGAACACGTCAGCAGGTTTTCATCACAGTGAGCATTTGAAAGGCTACTTGGTTTCCCTGTAAAGTTTTATTAATAACTCTTTCATAAGAAAAGACTAAGAGCTGAACAGCAAATAAAATGATTATTAAGAAAGAATTACTACTGTTCCATTTCCATGCATCACTTCCACAATTTCAACAGGGAAGTTTTGGGTTTCACTGTTCATAGATCTCTTTCACATAGCCCTCCACAAAAAAAGGAAGAAATGAGGCACAAATGCATTCCCAGGCAGCACCTGCTGCCTCTAATTTGGACCAGGAGCTAAAAAAAGAGCACCTGCTTTTGAATCTTAATTCGGTATACTCAAAAGCCAGGCTGCTGCAGTTAGAGAGCCTGCTGCCCGGCAGAGAGAACATGATGGCAGTTTAGTGCAGTGGGATGTTCGCTGGAGGGTGGAAGGTAAGGAAGCCTGACCATACCGTATTGTTTCACTGCCTGATTGCCTTCGTACATCTTTTAGATGATCAGAAGGCAGCGTGACTAACCAGATCAATCTTAAAGTACAAAGACTACACTTTCAGAGCCTGCCAGAAAAGCAATTTACTGTTACACAACTTCTGTTTCAAACAGGTATTTCGAAGCTTATCTTGAACTTCCTGCAAAGGGTTACTGTGTAGTTGGGGCAACAGAGAAGACTTGCTTGAATTTGGGAAAACAAGTGAGCTGAAGTAAAGCCAGCAGATTATCAACTGACATTGGGGCACACCTGCACAAGTCAGAACTTAAGACACACTAGCACGTCTGAAATCTAGCAGCCACTCTGGTAACACAAACCCTATTAAGTAAACAGAACAAAACGAAAATCTAGTGCCAGATCTGGAAAAAAGAAAGAACCTGAATCAAGCAGAGAACAAAATTCCTTTGCCTGCAGAAACAGGTGTAGATTTGTGAGCAGTTTCATTAGAATATGAATTCTGATCTGAAAGAGCAACATGATGCAAAAAAAATAATAAACTAAATATTTATTTCACTCATTTAAAAGCAATTACTCCTGTGACAGCCAGACTTCTAGCTTAGCTCAAGCATGGGAGCAAAATCAGCTCACAGGCTGAATATGTACAACAAAAGGAATAGTATTCCTCCACTTCACAGTTAACTCCTACGACTTCTCTTTTATTACGCTCTTGTAGTTTCTCCTTACTACACGCATCTTATCTCAGTTAACGCAGAAGCATTTAAAGCAACCGTTGAGGACACGCTGACCTCAGCGAGCGAGCTTCCTCATGCTGAAACAAGAGACAAAGTCATCTTAAGTACAGAGATCCTAAATTCCTTCTGAGCTGGAAGCACAGAAGCCAGATCAGAACCCAAAGCCATGACGTACACTGCAGGGGGCGAGGTTTTTTCCAGACTTGTGCAGCCTTACCCCAGCCTGTTAAGTACAGGGTATTTTAAATAGCAGGTTACTCAAACATAAGGCAGGTAACAGCCTCACCAGCTACTTACATGATAGAACAAAAGTGAAAACACCTAATCTCTGTCTGTAATAGTGTAAGAGAAGTTACACAGGGTAGGGAGCCAAATACTGCAACAGAGTATGTTGAAGAGTATAAAGCTTCAGAGGAAGTAAAGGATACTTGTGGCACACCCACTTCTTATGCTGGTCTCAATCCTGATCACATCTGGGCCAGGAGGCACCACTGCCAGCCTTGCTTCTTACAGTAAGACCTTTCCCTGCCTACAGCAAAGCAGCCAGTCCAACAGTGGCATCTTCAGTCAGTTATCAACTCTGGGCACCAGCGTTTTCCACAATTATTTAGCAAGGGACTCCATCTTAAATTCACAGCCACCTATTTGTCTTAATCCAAAACTACTTAAAAATATTTTTAAGGGCTAGAGGCACATAAAAAGAAGTCAGATTAAACTGAATGATCTTCACTTAAACCAAGAATAAAATGCATTATAAAGGTCTGTTTATTTTTATACCACTCTCCTGCAAGGAAGAGCCATGCACCACAAAGCCCACGCAGAACTTCTGCAGCAGAAAGATACACAGCTATCGCCTCCTCACATTCTCAAGGCCTCGAGCAGTTATACAAGTTGTCCAAAGTCAGTGTCTTCCAAATTGTGATGGTTATGTCTAGTTTTCATTCAAGGTCACATCAAGTTGTCAGTTAAGTAAGATTTTTCACTTAAAATCCATACAAATTTAGCAGTAAAGTATCCATAATGAAGATCAGCTTTTGAGGGTTAATCATCTTTCTCAATAAGAACACACAGCTATTTATTCAAAACTATTGAAACTGTGCTTAAAGGATGCGACACAAGTTACACAGCCTGAAGTTAGAGGTGCTTTCAGCAAAGCCGTGCACTGTCCTCTGATCATTGTCTGATTCATGGCTCTACACAGCCAAAGGTTCCTAAGATTTATCCTCTGCATCACTATTAACCACAGAAGAATTTACTGTGCATATACTTTTAACTATTTTTGCACTTAAGCCACAAAGGATCTTGCAGAACTGAGGAACAGAACCGGCCATCCTGTGCCACCAGCAGCTCTTTAACTACGATTGCTCGGTGATACAGCTACCAAACTACCCATGTTAACCAGAGAAAGTTACTCTGACAGAATCCAGTTCACTTAGATCTTCATTATTGCCAAGTTTCCGTAAAGTTAGTAATACAGTAGCTTACCCTGCTGCTTTTACAAAGACATGCAAAGCAAAGAGTGCAGACTGGCTCTATCATGTGTCAGGCAGCCTTTTGCTCGAGGTGATATTAGCAATCTCCTGAATACACATCTGTTGACCCTTTACAAGGCAAGACTCAGGATGACGGACGCTTACAAAATACCAAGTTGTGTCAGTGTTCCTTACGTGATCCTCACAAAGGATTTACTGTACTTTACCACTAAGTGCACTCAGAAGGCATCGCTACTATTAGCACTGGTTTTAAAGGCTGCATTGACTGTTGTGGTATCCAAACAATTCACAGATTCATTTCTTCACACTCACAAGATTACAGAAGTGTGCTGGTCAGGGGGCGCAGATCAACCCAAATAGAGTTTAACTTGTGTTCCTCAAAATGTGCAAGTCATCCTATTTTCTAGAATGCTAAGCTTTCATATAGCAGAGAGGTTTGGACCTAGCTTTCCCATTTCAGCCGGTAGATTAAAGCTTTTCACATCAGGTACAGACATAAGTAGTTGGGCTAGTAAGGAGCAAGCGAGACACTAACTGCTCATATCCAAAAAGGATTACTTAACAGGATTTGACCACAGCCAAACAGTAAGAACTGGACTATAATGTCCCCTCTCAGTCAGTACTTAAACAGTCTTAACCATTATGAACTCTTCTGCAGATCCTTACGACACTCCTTCACAACAGCACGTTTAGCAGTGAAATGAGGAGGTCTGACAATCTCCTTCACACTTCAAGCACAGTGAAACATACAGTAGGCAGTGAGGTTCTACAGGAGCTCAAATAACTTCCTTTTTTTCATGCCTTTTAAAGTTTTCAGACCATCACTGCCAACTGAAGACTTAGTCTGATGAAAGCTTCCAGTTTCCTTAGTGAAAAACTGATTAGGTTTTGCCAACAAATTAAAGCTTGCCCATCAACAAAATCAAGATTAAAAAAAAAGGTGGTGTAACCTTAAGTTGTCCCGAAGAACTAGATTTCTGTGTTAGTGTGACTGCAGCAAGGTTTCCAGATAGCATTAACCTCCAGATGTTCTTGATGACAGAAGGGCATAGGTGGAGTAACTGCTAATACGCCTACTGGGAAAGTGACACATTGCTTTTTAGAAAACACTGTCCTATCTGAACAATTCAGTATAGAATTGAGGTGCTGAAATGAATTGCAACAACAGCAGATACCCTATAATGCTGCTATCTGACAGCAAGTAGTTTTACAAATACAGACCAAGAGAAAACAAGCAGTCTTTGTGGCTCTATATTCCAGATTAATCAACTGAATTCATTCAGTTGAAAGATAAAGTTAGTTGAAGTTTCACATTACCTACACGGACAGAAACTTCTTAAAGAGTTTAACTAAACACAGCTACTTTAGCTGAAAGATCTATTTGATTTGTCAACTACAGATTTTGCTTGGAGATGAAACTGATTTACAAAGTTACAATTTAATACTTAAATTTACTAGGCAATGAGATGATCCACTTTGATTATACAACTAGAACTAAGGGAAATGGTTGTTACTCTTGCATGCAGATTTCTAGTAGACCCTTGAACTGTGTGCTAGTTGCTCAGCACACGTGCATACTTAGTACATGAAGGCAACACCAGCTGATCGCTGCCTGGAAAATGGATACAAGTTTGAGACTTGGACTAGATGATGCAGAACAGACTAGCAAAGCCTGCTACATCTGGCAAAAAGTCGTACCAATCAGTGGAAGCTTTTCAATGAAAAGGAATTGAAAAAACAATGTGATAGGATAGGGAAGTGACTAAATGAAAGCTCCTTTTTCTATTTACCCTAGAAAAATAGCCATTAAGATTTCCTCAGTTACCCTACAACTGAAGTTACCAATTTGGATAAAGAGAAGAACATAAGCACAGAGCCACGTGATGGCTTCTAATTTAGAAGAATTTCTTAACTTTTCTCAAGTTGACTTTTCCCTTCCAAGCTGCTGCTGACATTCAAGTTTTTGCAAGTCTTCATATGTTTTTCAAAAGACCTATCACTTAAAAGTGATATGTTAAGGGAACTTATCTCAGGCTTTCTTAATGCATTCAGTATTCCAGATAGATACAATAATTTAAGTTAGGAGATATAATTAAGGTAAACAGGTTTAATCCAAATACAGCAAATTCTGAAGCTACACAGATGATCTCCACACTGCTACACATTCTCTAGCTACGCACACAGACCTGCATCTATTTAAACAGAATGCCTGATCCAATCACTACCGGTACCACTCCATTCAAAAGCATCTCAACTACCCCTCAGAATCTTTAAAATTTGAAGCCACATACAGAACTTGAGCACAGTTACAGCATGAGTTTCATCCTGTGGTGTTTAAGAGTGAACTGCTGTCTCTTGGAACACACAAGGATGGAATTAGTCACTGCATACCCTTTGTTTCATATGAATAATTCTTACTGCTGTCGATTATGGGAGTGGTCAAGGTGTACGGCTTCACTAACTACACGTTCTTATCTTAATTCTTCTAGAAGACCGCCTAACCCACTACTTCCTTAAAGGGGTTGGGGGAGGGGAGGTAGAGAAGCAGGGAAGGAGAAGTTTAAACAGATTGTTTTCCTGGAAATAATGACATCCACCCACATTTCTTCAAGCTATTTCATGGCCGCCTGGAAGAAAAAAAACGTGTGAGTACTCACACGGTTAGGAGGCAAACTATTAAAAAAATATGTCGTGAACAGTGGCTCAATTCTTTGATACGGGAGGGAGCTTTCTGCTATTATGGCCAAGAATCACAGGCCTGTCAGGAAGAACATTTTCAACAGTTATTCTAAGAGCCTGCTCTAGCAGTTTGCTTGCATCAGCAGTTGACAAAAGTCTAAACATTTAAACAAAACCAAAAAGCCATAGAAGAATGTCATAGGAGGAAATACGTATAGTTTAGTACTACCAAGTCACTTACCTTTAAATTTTGACCGAATGTTTGCTAGTTCTTTATTTATCCTCTTTATCTCTGCTTCTTTACTTTTGCCTGAAATCAAAAGAACACACGTGAGGATTCAGTGCTTTGGACAGCCCTCTGCCACTCAGTTGCTTTCCACCCAACCACACACGTATGAGCATGCAAACATCAGGAGGAATTACTACTCTCCCTTTCCAATATTAAGACTAGATGAAGATAAACACCGCAGAAGTAGCTTAAGCATCACTTTACAGGGTAATTTGGGAAGATGAAAAGACCTCCCTGTTTCAAGAAGTTCTGCAGACTTTAGACTGTATCACTTGCATACAATTAATCTGAGATGCCTTTACTACTGACTTTCACAAACACTTCAGATTTTCTATTCTTTAAACTGACAAGAGAAAACGGAATTTTACCTCCAATTTGATTACTAGGGTGACAGTGCTCTGAAGAAGCCTCCTAAGCAAAACCTTATGAACAAAGCTTGTGTTATACCTCACCTTAAGGACACGCCAATTTACTGTTTATCTACCACATGGTCATTCAGTCCAACAGCTTTAAAACATTATTAACAGACACCAAAGAGGAAAAGCAGGTAAAGACTAACAGTAGCCCAAAGACTCAAGAGACATCAGACATACAAGATACATTCAGACTTTCAATATGTCCCAGGAAAGTTACTTCAAAAAAACAAAAACACTTAAAATCTACATTTTATTAGGTGACTTTATCACCTTGAGCTTCTCCACACAGTCTGTATTTCATACCAACTTTTGATTCCAAGCATAAGTATTAGGATTTCTAGTACTAATTCGAGTTAGATATTTGGATAAACAAGCTGCAGTTTAAGTTCTGATTATTCAAGCAGTACTTGCACTGTCCAAACCGAAGCAACTTACTATTCCCGAGCATTTTAATTTTTGGTGACTGAGTTTCTACAGAGGTCTGGGTCCGTTATGTCTCCCAGGAGTAAGCACAGCAGGGTAAAATATCCAACACGTGCATTAGATTCAGCTGTTTGAAGTTTGAGGGAAGCAAATGAAGTCCGCTTCAGCAACAGAGAACTGGCCAGCTAGTGTTAGAAATTCAGATCTGTACCTGTACAACAAACTTTCAAGGGGTTTTCAAAGCAGCAACCGGCAGCAGAAAAAGACACCTTCCTTTACTCTTCATCATAGATGTCCTGGTTTGAGTTAGAACAGGATGATTCTGTTCAGTGATTTTACCTTTCAGCTCAGTTCCTTTAACTAACTGCACTTTCTGAAGTTAGGAGCATGTTTCTGCAGGCACTCTCTGCTTCTAGAAGTGGCAATACTCAGTGTTCAGAGTTAGTACCAGGGACTGGTGTGCAGACCAAGGCCACTGCTAGATCCCGTGTACCACATTAGGGGGGACAGAAAGTAAAAGGCCACACCTGCAGGGAGGAGCGGACAGACAGGTGCCCTTAAACTGACCAGTGGGGTGTTCCATCCCACAGATGCCACATTCGCCTGCTGGGGGCCCCTTGCTCGGTTGCCCTCGGCTTGGGGGCTCTTGCTCTGGGCCCTTGCTCAGATTCTTCCTCTCTTCTTCAACAGCTGGAATCTAAGGAGGACTCTCTCTCTGTTCTGCCTTCGATCCTGATCTGAGTGTTTCTGAACCCAGTACCAGAATCCAGCTCCTGAACTCGGCTCCCGTCTGCTACTGGGGCCAGTCTGGGACTCTCCAGATGCTGACTCCACGGTGATGTAACAGTCAGTGGGGCAGCTGGGTTCGATATTGGGTTTGTATATATTCCATTTGGCTATTATTATTATTCTCCATTTTTACTAAAGCTGTTCTAGTTTCTTCTTCTAATCAATCAGTCTCTTTCCCCCTTATTCCTTTTCTCTTCCCTATCGGGGAGGGACGACGGGTTATCAGAGAGCATCTGTTATAGGTTTAGTGGGCTGCCTTGACCCTAAACCGTGACAACAGGTAATTGGCTGCAAGGTTATGAATAGAAGTTTCCTGGCCTGTTTGAAAATGGTCCAGCTTTATGGGTAGTGGGGATCGGATCCCTGCTTTCCCCCCACACCATTCCGATCACGACTACAGCCATGGCAGTGTGAGGAGCAGCAAAGAAACAATTCACAGCATTTAAACATCCCACTGCACTTGCCTGGGTCTCCCAATGACTCTTTGGTGTCCTTTACCGTTCCAAAGACGATGTGACAGCAGGCCTGGCTAAAGGTGATACAGCAACAAGTGCCTCAGGATAGCTTAATAGTAAATAATAAGGGAACCCCATGTTAAATCCAAATTAATCCAGATTTTGCAATTTATTGATTTAGACTCAAAAAAAAAAGAAATTGAAGCTATGAATTTTCAAAACGAACGCTTACATAAGATGCAGAGAAATGGCTTCTATTATTATGTCTATAATAACCAGCCCAAGAGTACAGACACACAGCAAAGACTACCACACTGTACAAACAGAAATGACAGGCTCAAAATAGAAGCGGCTACTTCAATTCGCGTTGCCATTTTTACAAAATGCCTACAGATACACTTCAAATGGAAGTTTTCAATTCTACAACACTGTTTTACAAGCAGCACTGCTCAAAACACCGAAGTGCCAGATACCTCAGCAGGCACGTTCCACGTGGCAAAAAGAACCTACTTCCCCCATACCCAATCCTGAAAAACTCCACGTTTGTACCAACACGTCCACTTACTTCTTTAAGAAGTTAAAGATTTCAGAGCTCGAGAGCTCATGATACCTGTTCCAAAACAGAAATTGTAGTTATCTGTACCTATCTTGTTCTTCAGAAAAGCAGGAGATGCCCACAGTTTTAATTTGACCTAGAAACTCCAATTCTCTTCTGGAATGACAAGGCTAGAGATAAACTGGGGGAAGTATACCGTGATAAGATGTAGCTGTTGTTATAGTAGTTTAAACTCATCGTACAACATGTTGTGAGTTTTCTTCTAATTTAACTTGCCAAACTACAATCAGCTATTTTTTACAGTAGCGTTACTGCTATTAAATAAGCAGCAACTTGTACAATCTAAGGCCTGAAGTGTCTTCTAACTATAGATTTCAGATTTGTCTTAATTGGATGAAATTGTCCTGTGCACATGGCAGAGATACTCAAGCACTCATGTCTAAGACACTCGCCAGCATTAGAAATTCACTGCTAGAATGAAGGAAGTCTTTTGCTCCTGGGTCCCTACTCTACGAACAGAGAGACATAGGAACATCGATGAAAAGTGTGCAAGTGTTTATGTAAATAAACAAAACTCCAGTTTTGTAAAGCATCACATTAGCACCCAGAGTAGCGGTCAACGGTTCAATGTCCAGATGGAGACCAGTGACAAGTCGCGTCCCTCTGGGATTTGTACAGAGACCAGTACTATTTAATACCTTCATCGGTAACATACTGGGATTGAGCACGCCTTCAGCAAGTCTGCAGATGACACCAAACTGAGGGGTCCAGAGGCGGCCACAAAAATGATCCGAGGGGTGGAATCCCTCTGCTGTGAGGGCAGGCTGAGAGAGTTTGGGTTGTTCAGCCTGCAGAAGAGAAGACTCTGGGGAAACCTTATGGCAGCTTTTCAGTATCTAAAGGAGCCTATAAGGAAGTTGGGAACAGACGTTTTAGCAGGGCCTGTTGCAACAGGACAAGAGGTGATGATTTTAAACTAAAAGAGGGGAGATTTAGACTGAAGAGAAGGAAGAAATCTTTGATGCTACAGGTGGTGAGACCCTGGCCCAGGTTTCCCAGAGAGGTGGTCGATGTCCCATCCCAGAAATCACTGCAGGTAGGGTTGGATGGGGCTCTGAGCAACCTACTCTACTTGCAGATGTCCCTGCTCACTGCACAGGGGTTGCACTGGATGACCTCTAAAGGTCCCTTCCCACTCAAACCAGTCTAGATTCTATGATTTCCCTATTTTCAGCAATCCATCTGCTCCAGATGAAAATTTTAATTTCTAAAACTAATAATTTCTTTTCCCACCTGAACAGCACATCTCATCACATTACCACTGAGTCTGGAGATCTTGTACTTCATTTAGATTAACGGGGCAGAGAATACTGACCTCAGTCTGGGATACTGCTCACCTGAGTAGGGTATTTCGTTACCCAAGTTTGCAAGCTAGGTCCTTGCTCTATCTTTAGTTTCTGTTTGCAAGGAAAACACATTGCAATATTTACTTTGAATTATTAGCAAGTGTTTCTCTAACCTCAAGAAGCATACCAATAATCACTGATATTAAAAACAGGGGGAGGAAGAGAGAGCAAGAGTAAGCACATCAGCCTTTTTTTCTTAACTCAAGATGAAACCAAGGCCAGCTGTTGTTCTGATTTTTTTTAAAATCACCAAAACCTGTCAGCAACTTTTTCAAGCAGCATTATCTACCCATTATACTCTGCGATTACCAATTACTGCTAGAAGCTGGGTTCTTTGTGTCCTAAGCAACCAACAGAGCATTAAGGGAAGCCAGAGTAAAATACCTTAGGAATCTGTGAAGTCAGCACCTTTGGTAGGAATGGATTGCAGCCTCAGCAACACAAAAGTCAAAATCCCACTCTGTGTGCACACAGCTGTAGCACTGACCTGACAGAAACACCCGTATTAAACAGCAAATTCACATCTGAAGGTTTCATCTCTCAAAGTTAAAAACTTGCACAGCATATGAAAAAAAACCTGTTTTCAATAATTCCCTCAAGTTGTTCTGTTTTGAATGCAGTATGTAACCTCATTTAGACCTTGACCAAACAGAAACAGCACAGCAACTAGCTGGTGATAAATGTTCATACATGGAAAATGAAGACTAAGTCTTAAATTGTCTCTTTATTACAGATTACAGTCTACACATGCCTGAAACTGCAGTTAAGAGAGCCACACTAGCACATCGGGTGTTAAACATCACTAAGGACAGTCATAAAACAACGCTTAGGATAATTCAGGAGTTAAAGCCAACCTGAGTTAACTAAAACCAAGCTTTCTGCAGTTATGCTGCACAGTAACCTTATCCAAACCTAATTTATTGTTTACATTAGAGGATGACAAAGCAAAACTAAACCTAACAGGGGTAGGTAGCTTCTGTTTGTTCCACGTAGAAGGAGAAAGAAAACAGAAGTATCAAAAAACAGGGATACATCTTCTGTCTCATTAGCAGGGGAGTGGGCTCAGGCTGTTAACATAAACGCGTTTGCTTGAGAAGTTTTCACTACATTGCTCAGCCATGGTAACACTGAAGAATTTTGCACGTATATTTGATTTTTACCCTTATTAGAAACACTTAAGCCACCTCAAGGGTGGTTAAAAAGGCAGATCAGACCATGGCTGATGACAGCTGAAGGAGGCTGACTTTTCAAAGCTTGCAAAGACAACTGCTCCACCTCACCTACAGGCTGTTACAAAGCTCCCAGTTTCAAGAAATGATCAGAGCTGTATTCTGACAAAACATGCTGCAGACAACCTATTCAACTTGGAGTGGCTTAATAACGGTCATGTCACATACACAAACTGACAGGCAGGACAATATTTAGTCAGAGCAGAATAAGTTTATGTTCCACATCAGTTCAGACCACAACCTTCTCACTTTCACTTGTTACGGCTTCTTTCCATTTAGCAAGACTATGATTAAATATCCATTACAAGTTATTAAAAGAGGTGATTGCAAGCCAGTAAGTTTTGGCTGGTTATTTTGAAAAAATAATAAAATATATATATATACACACACTGTTTATATCCTTAAAGCCCAAGCACAACCACTCTCACTCTTCTCCAAGAGGAGTACCTGAGCAAACAAACATTGTCCGAGGTGCTTACGAGCAATTACTTCACATTTGGCTGTTTGTCAGGTTTCAGACTCCACCGTGCTGCCTACTGTCCTCATTAGGCAAGGTAAATTTAGTCTGCAGCATACTATTATCTTTAACTACCATCTTGCTTAACAAAGACAGAGAACATCAAGAGTCATCCAGCTCTTCAGAGAACCAATCGCTATTCTTAAATATCTCTAGTAATCCAGGCCACAGCCAGAGCATTTGTATTGCAGGAGTACCATCTCCGTATCTCAGCTTGCAGCTTTGCATTACAATCTTCAGAAGAATGACTAGAGTTAGAGGAAAGGGATTTGATGAGTCTGTTCATTTGAAGAGAACATCTGACATACCTTAGTACTAACCTGGCAGCCAGGTGGCAAGACTAAGAGGGCTTCAATGTTGGGATTACTGGGTCGCTTGGGGCTCACTCAGTGAGCTGCTCCATCAGGATTAACCTGTTGCTATACTGACTGGAGAGTGTTTGAGCCATGTCCGAGGCACAAAGTTCATCCGTGCTGATTAACTAGAATTGTTACGAGTTCTTAGTTTTCATACAAACCATTTAGAGTGTGGTGTATTTCCAACCAAGTGTGCACGTTTATCTCCCAAAGGAACAGAGAAGTGCTTTTCTACACAAGTGTCTACACTGAAAATGAGCAGTTTTCTGCAGGAGAGTTCTTGAGAGACAGGTATTATGACATTTAAAGAAAAAAAAAATAAATTGCTTCACAAAAGTTTGGATGTTCCCAGTACCCATCTGGCTCCAACCTGCTTATGGCCGGCAGCCAGCGTAATCGAGTCCACTCAATAATTCATTTATTTTGAATTCATGCACGGGTCAGAACTGTTACATTGTGCTGCCTCTTCGCCTTACTCACCCCATGGCCATCTGACAATCCTACGGTTATAGATGTGTCATTATCAGCATGAAGAACTATAAAGTATGTCGGCTAGGAGGCTCTATTAGCATAAGAACAAGCTTGCCAGCATTCTGTCATGCTTCTCGAAGGCAAGTAGTAGTGTCAGTTACTATTTGTGGCACTACTGTTTGCCTAAGAGAACATTGCCTCTCTGTTCACATTCAATTACCACATAGGCCTTGAAGACAGGTCACAGAGCGCAGTAATACCAACATTGCCAAGGCCAAGAGCAGCAGTTTCTCCTCTGAACTCCATAGTGGCTAGGAACATCTACTTGGGAAGAACAAAGTTCTCACAAAGAAGATAAATTCTTAACTTTAAAGCTATTATTAGATGCCTTCCTTGAAAGTTGCAAGTCATTGTTTTCTAAACATAAGAACTTTCCTGTTTTGTTATGTTTTTCAATAGCCTCTACATTAGGAGCATCTAAGCCAATTAGCAAGTTAGGTGGGAGACACATCACAGTCAAACTGCTACTAGCTTTCCTTCAGCAAAATACGCTGATATAGTTTCATAATCCATTTGATTCAAGGCCATACTTCTTAAAAGACGAGAACTCCAGGTTGTTCCTTAGCACTGATCTCTTCCTGGCGTACACATTTCTGCTACTACCTTGTACTGTTGCAGGTGAGTTGGGGGGCCAACCAGCCCAAATTAAGATTGGTGTATTTAATATTCAAAGGGTAAGCCATACCAGCTTTACTAGAGGTCATAATGCCCACAGAAAGCAGAATAATACACGACCAGGTAGACAAGGTCACCATCCAAATACATTTTAGTCGGCGTAAAGCAAATTACCCACCTGCCTTTCCTATAGCTAAAGCAGCTTACAAGCACGATGCTGGGACTACACCGCATTCTTATATCCTGCTGGCAGGGGACAGAGAAGCTGCTTGAAAGAGGGCGCACAAATCAAAACAAACACTAGCAGCTCTTCAGGAATAACGGTGAAAATACTTATAGGAGAATATTCACGTAAGAGTAATCAGTGCATCCATTCTTACCTTTGTGAAAGAGCTTTTACAGTACTTACATCTCATATCAGAAAACTAAACCACTACTTTCACCTGCCAGCAGGACAGATACTCATGTTATAGCTCGGGAGTACTGACGAGCCATTTGCTGTGCAGATCATTACCTCCATGATGTGAAACACCAAATCCATCCTCCACCCTTCCGTAACCTCTCAGTTGGTTATCTAGCATAGCACGGACGAGAACCAAGAGGGAGAGAGGTGACACAGCACCACATGAGAGTGGTCTGATGGCTGTATGCTTGCCCTCCCACTGTGTCAGTTTGCCTGCATCAATTCCTTCATTTGGCTAAACCATCTGGAGTACTACAACAGAGGTGCAAGCTTCAGGTCCACCTGAGGATGTCCGAAGGAAGATACTGGTGCTACTGTTTACAAAGTCACTGCGCAACTTATGCAAAGAGACTACTCAGAACTTTCACAGGCTATTAGTGTGGCTTCAGTTCTGTTCAGAAACTGACCAGTTCAAGGCTGCAGAACCAGAAGCATTTTGCTTAATGCTGTATTAGTAGCATGTTACAAAACTGAACAGGACTCTGTGCTGTCTCTTCATAAGAAGTCTCTTAAAGAAGGACCTGTCTGGCATGTTCACAATCATGAATGGCACAAAGGCAGTTGAGGTCTGTTGCGCTTTGGGACATCCCGTTGTCATCAGATATTCATTACTAGCGACAAAGAGACCAGTGACCTACAGATCACATTTAAGAACTCTGTAGAGTTCTTAATATTCTCTACAAAGTATATTTCCTAACATTCTGCACCGTTAAGTGAGCTACTGTCCACAGAACTGACTTCTTCCTCCAATATGCTGCTAGAAATTTATCCTTGTAAGAACACTTCCCATGAAACATCAGGGAGCCACCAGCTTTACTGTCATCCAGTAATCCATTAACTCCTTGTCCTCACAAGGGAAGGAACATATATGCAGAAGAGCACACAGTGGCTTCCAAATCCTATCATAGTTCAGACTCTGATAATTCTGACAATTCTAACTGTATTTGAGTACAAGTTTAATAATTTTAGGTGCCTACCATGTTGGGTTTTTTCCTGACTAGGCACCACAAGTTAAGAAAAACACTCCAGCTCAAACTGCAAACGAGGAGTAAGTAACTAGGTAATAGGATCGAGTTCAAAACCAGATCTTTCCCCAGATGGACTGACAGCTTACTGGAAGCTCACATTGGAGGGACATTATGACACATAAACCACCTATCTGGCAGCTGACAAAACCACACTGACTCCTATCAAAAGAGAAGATTTAAGCTAAGAAAATACTCAAAACCAGAAGTGCAAGGTTAGGCTACTGCACAAAGCAGCTCTTCCACCTTCCCTGACTGAGCAGCATTGAAGTAACTCAATTCCTTGACTAGTATCTTATACTGTGCTGCTACACTCCCTTCAGCTTCTACTGATTTAGTACAAGTCACTGTGGACTCTCTTCTACCTCAGTTCACACTCAAGAAACAGAAAAACAGTTTGAGTCTCATCAAAGTCTATTTTAACCACCACTTCTAAATTACTATTTCAAGGGCCTTAAATTTTAATCCTATATGAGCTGATTAATTGATGCAGATACACAATTGTCTCTGCAATAGTCCTTCCTTAACTTCCTCCTACCAGTCCTGACCGGCAGCCTTTATCTAAAGAATTTCAAATTCAGTGTATGTTCTGTTTTCCAATGTCTTTAACGGAGAGGTTGGGTGTTACATGAAAGATCCTAGCTCTTTACTACCTCTCATCTATTAATGATCATCTTTGTCTCCTCACTTTTCAGACAACATGCATAAATTCAACAAGTGTAAAAAAACCAACCATACAACAATAAAAACAACCCAAGCCCCTCAAGAGTTCCGTGAAATGACGAGAAGAAAGCTAAGACAGAAGATCCACGGGCAGAACACTGCTTTTGTTTAGCACATCCTCCCGAGATTAATCTCATGCTAATTGTGTTTTCCTTAAATCACCGTCCTGCAAATAGTAGCGAGTGATGCAAGACTTAGTGCTTATTATAGCTCTAAGCAGCACACTCTTAGGATTTTTTCAGGGCAGAAATTGTCCATATTAGATGAGTGGCCATAGCCTTGCAACAGAAAAAGGAGAGCAAATCAAGATGCTTTGCCTTCAAATTTCTTCCACGAGCTACGTAATCTAAGAATACAGATAAAAGCCGTTGACTGTCTACAGAAGCAACTCAATTCCTAGTTTATATCCAATGCAAATCAGAACCTCCACCTCAGAGGAGCAGTGCAGCAGCATTCCTTACAGACTGAAAGCTGTGTCACTGTCAAACAAACTGCATGGGCCCAACTCGCCCCACACGAACCTTCTTCCACTGTGTGGCTGTTCTGGTGGATAACAAGTAACTCTACACATACCCATGGGGGCATGTAATTCATACGCATGTGCCTCCTACATACACAGGTACCGCGCACTATCTGTCACCCGGGCAAAATGGTGACCACCATACAATGAATTTCATGATCCAGCCTTTTTTAGTCTCTACTTGCTTATACACAACCTGATGCATCAGGTCCGAGTCAGTGAAGCTGCCCTGGTTTGAGTTAGAACAGAACTAATTCTGTTCAGTGGTTGTTACCTTTCAGCTCAGTCTCTCCTAACTGCACTTTGTGAAGTTAACAGCAGCTTTTTGCAGACACTTCTAGCAGTGATAACACTCCGTGTTTAGAGTTACTATCAAGGACTGGGGTGTAGAACAAGGTCACTGCTGAATCTTGGGCCCCATGTTGGGGTGCAGTAAGAAAGAGGTGGCACCTGTGGGGAGGAGCATCCAGCACAGGTGACCTCAAACTGACCAAGAAGGGATTCCATCCCATATACGGCATTTTAAGTATAAAGTGGAGGGATCACAAGGGTCAAGCCTCTTCTTCAATGGTCGACATCCAAGGAGGACTCTGTCTGTTCTGCCTTCAATCCTGATCCATGTGTTTCTGAATCCAGTTCCAGAATCCAGCTCCCAACTGCTGACAAGTCCAGTTTAGGACTTCTCCAGAGCCAGCTTCACAGCATCAGTGGTGACAGAAACGACATCAGGGGGTTGAGTTTGTATATATTTGTATGTCACTTTACTGTTATTATTTTCATTAAAGCTATTTTAGTTTTCTTTTGCAATCCCTAAGTGTCTCTCCCTTATTCCCTTTCTCCTCCTTTTGGGAAAGGAGAAGGGTTAACAGAGAGCATCTGTTACAGGTCTAGGGGCCAGCCCAGCCTCTAAATCTTGACAGAAGCAAAGCTACTGAAGTCAAACTTCAAAAAGCTTCAGCCTCTAGACATTCTCTCTGATAAGTTCTACGAGAAGAGACAGAACTGTTTTATACAACTGTTGGGTTTTATTTAAAGAAAAAAAATACAGCCCAAGGAGAAAGAAACAGTATCTTGGAACAGAACATACAAAGAAATATTTAGAGAACAAACTAAAGGAAATTTTCCTCCATCTGTCTGACTTTTAATGCAAAACAAAAAGGTAACATAGTTAACTCATGTAGTAAGGGAAACGAAGGCCTGTCTTGTTCTCCAAGCCTGTGGCAAACGCAGCTTCTTCCTCCATGTAGATCCATTTCATCAGCCCAAGAGTAGATGACTTCCTGACTCCACAGGGGAGAAAGTGGTTACCGACAGTACATTTACTATTGTAACAGAAACTTCTTCTACACTACCGCCTCCAAAAGAAAGGAGAAAAGCAAACTTTCCTCTTTTTCAGGGTGAATAGCAGGAAAAAAAAAAAAAAGAGATTTAACATACCACTTAAGGGTAAGCATTTCTTGCAGGAGTTCATATGCTTATAGCACAGGCAGATCTTGGTGAGTTTTAGCTCATGAGGCTCTTCAGGCAGTGCCAAGGACTTTCCCCACCTTGAGCTCCTAAGTTTGGATAGCGTATCACCAAAGGATAGTAATCAGAGCTCTCCAGCTCCATGACCACCAGAACCTATCTTACAGCACTGCCACTCCTGGCTATTTTCTCAGCAGGTCAGAGTAACTAAGCGTTAATTATTTGGGCTACTTTAACGATATAGCTTCCAACCTATAGCTTTCTTGGCTTTCTCTGGCATCTATCAAGTACAAGCTAAAAAGCTATTTTCTGTACTATTTTATGCATCTACTGGCAAATTGTTGAGCATCTAAAAGGGTTATCTTCCCAAAAATACTTTTTTCCCCCTGCCATTTGTACCTCTAAATAGGAGATATAGAGCCTACAAGAAGCTGCCCTGAATCAAAATTCTGAAGTGCTATCAAGAACTGCGGGTTAATTCACTTTCTTATACTAGACTTCTGGCTTTGAAAAATTCATTCAAGTTTCACAGAGACTAGAGCAAAGTCAAAGTGTTAAGGAGCAGTTTTGCCCCTTACAATATTTACTAGCTGCTGCTACAAGTAGCATGCTGACAGTTTTATTAATTAGAAGTTTTGTAGACTTTTGAGAAATCGGCGTACTGTAAGCAAAATTGTTAATGTCACATATAAAGTATTTCTTACATTCATGTTCACATGTGGCATAGAAGCATTTAACACACAGATGATGAAGTTTAGTACATTACCCAAGTGCCAAAAAAATGCCTGTCACCGAAGTGACAACCAAGGCTTTCAATACCAAAGCCAGGCTGGCAGCACGAGCTGCTCATTCCTCACGATCATCTAGAGTTGTAAGCACTGAAAACTGCTATCAAGTCAGACTTTTTTAAAGCTTCTAACAGATTGGTAAGAACAAACAGGCAAGAGAAGCATTACTCCCAAATCAGGAATATAATAAACTTGTTGGAGAATGCTGCATTATTTAGTGCTGCAGATGTAAATATAAATGTCCAAGAAAGAAGAATAAGCATTTCCAACGGTAGACAGTCTAAATTTACCTAAGTATCCCCCACGAAGTTTAGATTTACCTTGAAATCACATATGTGCATTTACCTGAGCACAGCTAGTACACAATTGCATTTTCATTTTTCAGCACCTACAATGCAAATTCCTTATCTGTGCAAAATCTTTCAGACAAAAAAAAAAAGAAAAAAACCACCATGTTTCAACATTATGAATAATCTAGAAGTGCTGCAGGCAAACTGAAAACATCAGGCCCTTATGGTAGTATTATGAGGTGAAATTAGACCAACAAAGTCAAAATTAAGTCTGAATTTAGAATTCCAGCAGGAATTTTGCACAACAGTGCAACTGTCTGATATTCTGTCCACCTTTAAGGCTAGAAACTGAGGTTATCAGCTGCATTTTATATCTGGCTTCCTTCCCATCTCAGAACAGGAATATTTTCTTCAGATTTACAAGACAAAAGATTCTGTCCACCTAAACAGCTGTTAGTTTTTGTTCTTGAGGCATACCTAACTCCCTTCTCTGAAGGGGGAAAGATAGAAATTAAGCCAATACCAGCGTCTGCAAAGTACAGAGTCTCTAGAGAGTGCTCTCAAGTATTTTTGGGAATCTTAGTCAGCGTACATCAGCCCACGGTTAGCTGGCAATACTCAGAGCTCTTTCAAAGGAAAAGGATTCAAATGCCATTAGACAGCTGCATGGATCACCTACTCAGCAGGAACTATCAGTTCTTTCACAGCTGACAATATATTTGAGAAATTTCAGTATTCACTTAAACAGTGAAAGTGTAATGCTGGTGTGAAACCAAACGCTAACGTCTTTGTCACTCTTGTAGATACTGAGCATCAGAGGTTTGCTGTCCAATCTAGACAGAGAGGTGGTGGTTCCATCAGAGTTCCCACACTGCCTATGCACTGGCAAGCTTGTGGGGAAATCTGTAGTTAATTTGTTCTGTCCTACTACCTTAAATTTTGTTATTCCCCATCTCTAAACACAGGTAAGGAACCTAAGAGCTTGAATGTTTCTTTTGTATTCCCTTCTGAATTTCACCGAAAACAAGAGCGGGTAAGTGTTAACCAATGAAAGACACTGAAGAACAAAATCCTACTACTACAGCTAAATGAACGAAAACAATCATTACATAAAACCAGTGGAGAGATACATCAGCAAGTCTCACAAGCTATGACACCAGCTGAAACTGTGTTACACCCCCAGCTCCCACAGAATACCAGGTGTCCTGGTAACAGAACTACTTCTGTTCAGTAGTTTTACTTTTCAGCTCAGTCTCTTCTAACTAACCGCCCTGTCTGAAGTTACCGGCAGATTTTCACACAGTCTCTGCTTCCAGCAGGGATAACGCTCCATGATTAGAGTCATTGCCAAGGACTGGGGGGTGCAGAAAGGATCTTGCTTCTACTTGCTCCTGTGCAGACCGAGGTCACTGCTCGATCTCGTGCCTCACTTTGGGGTGCAGTGAGTAAGAGGTGGCACCTGTGGGGAGGAGTATCCAGGACAGACGACCTCAAAATGACCATGGAGGGATCCCATCCCATGCACAGCATGCTCAGTATAAAGCTGAGGGATCACAAGGGTTAAACCTCTTCAATGGCTGGCATCCATGGAAAATTCCGTCTGTCCTGTCATCAATCCCAGTCCGTGTGTTTCTGAATCTAGTTCCAATCTCCCGCTGATTCCAGTCTGGAACTCCCACAGTGCCTGCTCCACAGCAGCAGTGGTGATGGAATTGCCTTCAGGGGGCTGGGCTCAATATTGGGTTTGTATACATTCGTATATATTCCATTTTACTGTCATTGAAGCTGTTTTAGTTTTCTTTTCCAATCCACAAGTCTCTCTCCTTTATTTCCTTTCTCTTCCCCTTTGGGAAGGGAGAGAGGTTAACAGAGAGCATCTGCCATTCATCTAGTGGTAGGCCCAGCCCTCATCCTTGACACTAGGACACTGAAATATTTTCCCTAAATAGTACGGTCAACCAGACAGAGCACAAGAGCATTCACATAACCTTGAACTGATACACAACACATTTCGTAGGTCTTCTTGTACAAGAGTGAATGCTGAAGAAACCTAAAGATGCGCTATTCTTCTGAAAAAACAGTGAGGCAGCTTCTGCTGTAAGGAAGATTAACAACCTTAAATTTTAAACACCAAGTTGTGTTATATATAACTACAAGTCCAAATCACCTGAATTTAAGGAATCTCTGCACTTAAATAGTCTCATTTTAACTGCATAATTTTCTCCTCAGCTTTTTGTATAAGACATCATCAACATGAAGATCTTTCCAAAGCAGCATGGTTCTTCCAACAGAAGCCTAGTTAGAGACCATCATCACTTTGCTCTAAAAAAATTCTCCAAACCCAATTTTATCTGTTTGAGAGAAAACCTTTCTTCCATTGTTTTTAATACTTGAGTAGCCTCAAGTAATCTGCAGACACACACAAGCGGACAAAATAAAGCTGTTTCACCACACCAACCACAGCGACCTTAGCCCTTCTCCAGGCAATTCCTGCCACATCATACACTTAGATCTCAAACTCAGATTAATATTAAACTGCCATCACAGTCAATTCTCAGTTAAAAATGAAAACTGAGCACTGAGGTGTGTCCCCAGACGTATACCTTCCCTCCCCCGCAGCAAAACATTTGTACTCCTCCCCTTCTCTGCACTGCACTCTCACAGACATGCTCCCCCCCTCCGTCCCATTTTTAATGACACGGATCCTGTCAAAGCAGACTTTTAAAGCAGATTTAAGCCAAGTCTGGGCATCCTCGCGTAAGGCCCTGCTCGCAGGCACACTTTACAGAGGCCGGCTTTCCAGCATTGACGTTTTGAATTGAAAAGCGTTCCGGGATTTGGAAGAAGACCAGAGACGCCTCTCTAGGCCGCCACAAGCCCACTCGCACCCCTAAAACCCGCTGGCTTCGCTTCAGCGCGTTATAAACAACAACGACGGCGGGCACTGAGCCCTCAGCACCCCTCTTCCGCAGGGGCAGGGACCACAACACCCAGCACCCCCCCGCAACGGCGGGCAGAAGGGGAGAAGAGGGAGGGAAATATCCCAACCGCCCCCTCCAAAACGCACAAATCCACAGCTAAAGGCCTCAGGCTACACCCTCCCCACGCCGCCCCCCAGGGCGCGTCGCCATTTCGTGAGGCAAGAGCGCTCCGCGCAGCCCGCTGCAGCGGCAGGGGGAAGACGACAAGCACCGAGGAGGAGATTGAGGGAAAGAAGCCCCGGCCCCACGGGGCAACGGCCAGCCCGGCGAAGGCCCCGGCCCAGGCCCCGGCCCAGCCCCGCCTCAGCCACCACTCACAGTTCCGAATATCGGAGATGAAGACCGCCAGGCCCCGCATCCCATCGCCCTTCGA
>VWZK01009035.1:0-102815 GCA_013396935.1 Baryphthengus martii | reverse complement strand
CGCTGGATCCGCGGTGAATCCGCTGCGTCGGGAACGGCCTGATCCTTTCCTCTCCCAATGCCCCTAATAATCGAATACTGTTACGATTTCTGAAGGAAAAATATCTGGCCTCGCAGGTGCCTCAAAGGATGTAGGCAAAAAATAGGGACAGCAGGTCAGGAAACGAGAATTTCACTTCATGGGTAAACAGAGCAGTCTGTTAATCCAGGATCTTGTTTCTGAAATCTGGAGATCAGGCTGCAGCCTCTCTATGGTACGTAGAGATCATGCTTTCCACAGTTGGCTGACGGAGGCTGTGCCTCAGTCCTCCAGCTCCAAAGGGGGCCCATGTTCCCTGCGCAGTGACTCTGAACATTTGCAAGCCCCAGAGCAGCTACTGAAGAGTGCCCAGGTGGCCAAGAAGGCCGCCAGCATCCTGGCTTGGATCAGCACTAGTGGGGCCAGAAAGACCAGGGCAGGGATCATCCCCTTCTACTGGGCACCAGTGAGACCACCCTTCGAATCCCGGGTTCAGATTTGGGCCCCTCACTCCAAGGACATTGGGGGGCTGAAGCTTGGCCAGAGAAGGGCAACAAGAGCACAAGTTTTGTGAGAAGCGGCTGAGAGACCTAGGCTTGTTCAGCCTGGAGAAAAGGAGGCTCAGGGGAGACCTTCTCACTCTCAACAGCTCCTTGAAAGGAGGCTGGGGGCCATGTGGAGTCAGTTTCTTCTCCCAGGGAACAAGCAACAGGAAAAGATGAAACAGCCTCAAGTTGCACCAGGGGAGGTTTAGGTTGGACAGATGGAAAAATTTCTTCCTCAAAAGGGTTGTCAAGGCCTGGCCCAGGCTGCCCAGGCAGTGGTAGAGTCCCCATCCCTGGAGGGGTTTCAAAGCCATGTAGATGTGGTGCTGAGGGACATGGCTTAGTGGTGACCTGGCAGTGCTGGGTTAATGGCTGGACTTGACGACCAAGGATCTCTTCCAACCTAAGCGATTCTATGATGCAGCGGATCCTTTGTCACATAACCCTTGCGAGCCTGCACTCAGTTTTGTGAGTGACGCAGCTGCTCTGTGTTCCATGTGGCAATTCACACTCCTCGACTCCTCGAGCACGCAGGTGTGCAAAACCAGGGGCACGCGCTTCTCGTGAAGGCTGCGAACATGCAGAGTGACACAGTCTCGTGCCACATCTACTCCTGAGATTGAAAACATTCCAAGGTTAAACTGTCTTAAAACATGCCAAAGAGGTAGGACTGCGCAGAGCATGTAATCTCATCAGCTGAAAATAGATTCAGATAGTGTCAAAACTGGCCTAGTCTTCCTAACGAAAAGCACACCGACAGTTTCAGTCAGAATGAAAGTGATTAGTATACTCAGCGGATTGGAATGACCTCTAGAATCACAGAGCTACTGGGGATCGATCCGTCATTTCATCTGTTTTCCTGTATAATTCAAGCCATTTAACTTGTTCTTTTTCTATTTTTCCCTGAATTTTGCTCAGTATTTAGCTTTTAGCTGCAGCTTGTCTTTCAGAAAGGCACTCAGTGGTGAGCTGGCATCATCAACTTCACTGTTTTCTTGGGTAGTTTGTTCCCATGGTTAATCAATCCTCCTCATTTAGAGCTTATATTTTATTTAAATTTCTCAAGTTCCAGTGCCTTGAAGTTAATGGTACATTTTTGTCTCATAGATAAGGAACTGCATAATACTTGATACCGTCTCTCTGATAGTGGCTGCACCCCTCAGGTCACCTCTCAAGTGCCTGTTCTGCCTGTATTCAGGACGCATTGTTACATCAGTGCTTTTTAGGTGTGGATGCATCTCTTAGAAAGACAAGATGACAGCACATGGTAGTCACCCACGTATCCCTTTCTCCCTGGATCCATTTTGCAGGCCAAGTGCAACTACAGGCAGTCATGCACAAATAGTCTTATATTCAATGCAAATTGAATCTGTAGGCTTACCTGAAGAAAATTCTCCTTTTCATAGCTTTACAAACAGATTTTGATGTTTAACAATAATTTCCATTTACGTTTGAAGCTGAAAGCTTAAGATGTCACTACGTAGGAGTTTCTGTTTCAGAAAAAAAATCAATCTTTTTTGAGGTAGGCGAAAGGTTGAACTGATTTCTACTCTTCAGAACATAGTGACACCTAAAGGCTAAATACATCAGTCCTGCCTGGCTGTATTCCAGACAATATTGCAAGTCATGCAGGTACAATTAAAATACCTTTTAAGTGGTGCCTTAAATACTGCTACCAGAATAGCTGCGGCAGTACCAGTACCAAGCATGGGCTGCAAATTCTGCTCGGGCTAAGTACTGAAGTAAGTTAACCCCTGGGAAGCTCTCTAGTTTTCTAACTGTACTGCTAAATATTTCATCTGAAGTGGTTCAGTATGCAGTACACACATCCACGTTATTTTATGTATGTTATTTTTACCTCCTTTGACTGACTTTTGAGGCTTTCCTATGTTCATCCTTGCTCCTTGCCACCTTTTTAAAGGCTTTTGTGATTATGGTGAAAGTGTATGTTTATGTCTGCCCTTACTGCCTTAGAATTTAGAACTTATTAGCCCACTTCAGAAAGTTTTGGTAAGGAGAAGATACAAATTTTATGTGAATAAAGAGCTAGCTAGAGGAAAGAGAGCCTGTAGTGGTCTCTAGTTGGGTCATGGCTAAAAGAAAAAACATCATGTGAGCTCAGCTGTTACTATACAGCACAAAGTTAACACCAGACACAGCCCTTTACAAACACACTGAGCTAATAAATCGGGAAAATGTTTTGTTTGAGCTTAATACCTATAAAACACCAGTCTGTGGAAAAAAATAGACTTCAATAGTTCTATCCAAGATGTGATTTTTTAGGAGATTTCTAATTACTGTAAGACCAGTATTAGAGGGGAAATAGTCTCAAGAGATGCTTTCCTATTAAACTAAATGTTTTGCAGCATATTTTCCTCAATCTCTATCCCTTCTTTCCCATGTCATGTATTAGTTGGTTTAATAATTTTCAGAATTTCATTGCACTTCGATACAAAGACTTGAATAATGACACCGACCTTCCAAAAACTATTACCATTAAACCAAATGGATTCAGCTGGTAAGTATCCATATGTGGCAACTATAAAGGGAATTGTTCCTCTACCTTTGTTACTTCTGACAGATTTGTCCCTCACCCTATCGGTTATCGCTTTCTTCAGCTCCCCATGGTCATTCTGACCGTTACTGTAACCAAAAAGAGCTAAGGAGAAAACAGAATCAGTGGGTCCTCCAGTGGTGTTTCTCTACCTGAGCGCTACCATTCCTGACCCTCTACCAGAGAGTCCAGGTTTATCAGCAGTGTCTTCTGCCATTTCAGGGCATCAGATGTGCTGCTTTCAAGACTGAGAAACACAAAGTGAGGATAATATCACTGTCATGAAACCCTAAACTTCCAGAAATTTGGGATGGATCTGCCTAGCTCTTCACTTTCTGGTGAGCTCTTCAATGACCAGAAAGGGTTTATACTAAAACCACCAGGTTTGTATTATAATGCAGAATAGAAAACTTTAAAATAAACTCTTAAGAGAGTAGATGAGATAAAATAAGGGTGAATAAAGGTTTTACAAACAAGATCTCCTTTGCCACCTGCATGCTGGCAGAGTAACATCAGCCAACTGGGTGTCTTTATGAGTTGCAATAAACTCTGTATAATTCCTTCTAGTTCACAGGAGGTGGGGGTTCTTTTGTTCATTTAACCTCCAAGGTCTTTCTACTGTTTCTCTTTGCTTTCTTTCTCCTTAACCACAGGTTCCCACTCATTTCTTGCTGCCACACCATTTCTATTTTCTGAATATGGATGGTTACTTGCCAGGAAAGCAGCACACTTCTCTTTCCCCCAGGGGACCAGGTTGCATACACAACACTTCTGTTCAGAAAAAGAACATTGCTATTTTTCTTTTCAGTGCTGAAGAATGTTTATGGAGATCTTCGCTACACAAGAGGGTACGAATGAGGAGGATAGATCAGGAGAAAATAAGGTAACCTTCCAGCTCAGCTTCTGGGAGGTCGCACTGAGCTCTAACCAGCACAAAAACGCTTGTGTTGGGCAGCTCAATGCAGGTTGGCCACTACATCAGGACATAAGACATGCATTTTTTTATCAAGGCTTTTGATACGGTGTTCAGTCCCTGCAAACAGTCCACAAAATAATGAAGTAGGACAAGAGGAAACAGCCTTAAGCTGCACCATGGGAGGCTCAGGTTGGACATGAAGAAAAATTTCTTCCCCAAAAGCGTTGTCAAGACCTGGCCCAGGTTGTCCAGGACAGTGGTGGAGTCCCCATCCCTGGAGGGATATTTAAAGCTGTGTAGATGTGGTGCTGAGGAACGTGGTTTAGTGGTGAGCCGGCAGTGCTGCGTTAATGGTTAGACTTGATGATCTTGAAGGTCTTTTCCAACCAAAACAATTCTATTACTCTAAGGTTACATCAAAACTTCTGCTGCAGTAAAACCAGTAATAGCACCGCCACGTTGTATGTAAAACCACAGACTAGAGGGTCAAGCCAGAAGCTAATAAAGATGTCAATTTAAAAAATAAACTTAAAGCCTATTAAAAACCATCTGAGATTTGACCTCTCCTTTGTGCACATCTGCGCCTAGCAACACAGCTCACTGACTGCAGGCTTTTCTGTTCTGTCAGTTTGTCCNCGGTTGAGGGTGGCCCGGATGGCTCTGCGGGGCTGGAGCGCGGGGTTAGGCCGCGACGGGGACTTCTGTAAGGCGGGGGAGGGGGGCGGGCAGGCAGTGTGGACTGGGCAGGGTTTGGGCTGCTGGCGTCTGTCAGGGAGAGCTTCGCTGTCTGGAGAGTCAGGCGAGAGTGGGAGGCAATTCGTGCTGTGAAAGTAGAGCATCGTACGAGAGGAAAGGAACTGATGCTTATGTAGTTTAAAAGCAGCTTCATTCTCATCCTTTTCACTCCTGAATCTAGCTGTTGTTGATGTAATTTCAAAACACAACAGTATGCTTCCTGGGCTTCCTTTGCTAACTGATGTAGAATCCTGCACCAGTGGTTAGAATCTTAGTTTATTCTTTAAGCAATTAACTCAGATTTTCAAATATTTACTCTCCAGCCCCCAAGATTATTTAGTTTCCTTGGTTGCCTCATTTGGATAGCCTCAATCTATGCCAGCTGTTAGCTCTTAAAAATAAAGATACATTTAAGACAGCTGTCTAAAAGTATGTTACCTCACGTGGAGACTTGAGTTCAGCAGCGTTTGTGACCTGACTTAGAGAGAAGCCTGAGCTTCAGATCAGTTTGTAAAGAGATGTTTTAAACCTTAAATTGTCCATAGAATCACAGAATGGTGGGGGTTGAAAGAGAACTCTCGAGATCATCTCATCCAACCCGCCTGCTCCAGCAGGTTCACTCAGAGCAGGGTGCCCACGACTGCATTGTCCAGGTGAGACTGAAAAGTTTCCAGAGAAGGAGACTGTGACTCACAGAGCAGCTTATTCCAGGGCTCTGACTTGGTTGAGCAGTGTCACAGAGTCAATCTTCACTTTTACTTGCATCTTGTTGTGATATAGGAAAGAAGCAAGAGTGCCAGGCTCCTACTGTTCTACTGTACTTAGTTTCAGGAGAATTAAAAAATGTTAAAGAAAGGTTTGCAGAAAAAAAACTTGATAGAGATCTAGTTTTGTGAAGCTTGCAGAAATTCATATTTAGAGTTTCCCTGAAGAACATTTAAAGTTTCGCTGGTTCATCTTCATGTGGTAGAGAGTTGCTGTCTGTTTAAATTTTACTAAACCAATGTTGTTGAAGACCAGATTATTAAAATAACATTCCAGTCAAGGGTCGATATTGGACTGTCAGTGGCAGAATCCATTTTGTCAAATGCTGAATGCTTCCTCTAGATTTAGGAGTGAATTTTGACTTAATTGGCAGATGAATATGATTGTGTCAAGGAAATGAGCACATTTTGATGTTTAATTAAAGTTTGGTGATTTTTTTTAAACTCCTGTTCTTCCGCCGTTAAACATTAACTTACAGATGTGGGATGATTTCCCCTGACCTCATTCCGTATCATCTTGTGTTTAAATGAAGAGACAGTGTAAACTTAGTGTATTGGCACCATCTTCAGTACTTTTACTTCTTTCCCCATTAATTATTTTTCGTTGATTGTTCTCATTTAAAGGACTAAATCCCAGAAATTTCTCACAGGCAGGACTCAACACGGATGCCAGCAAAAGTATTGCTTGAGTAAGGAGTGAATCAAAAAAGTAACAATTTGGAATTTTCCTTAGTTTTATGCTTCTGAAACAAGGCAGAGCAAAACTATTTGGTTTTTTTGGCATTTTTCAACTGTTCCTGTTGACACTAGCTTTTGTCTAAATTCTCTTCAGGGAAGTGGATGCTGTTGCTAATTGTTTCTGAAAGTGAAATCAAACACCTTCAAATCAATAGGTGCCCACTTCTGGAAGAATTGATATCCTGTCCAAATAGTTGACTTGTATTGAGTGTTGACGCTCTCAATTGTTCCTCTCTGCAGTAGTTTATAGATCCTGCCAAGCTAGACGGAACAGAGTAGATGCTATCAAGAGCAACCTGCTTTGTCTCCGTGGTACAACAAGGGGGTTACTAGTGACCTTGAAGTCAAAGTAGAAGCTTAACACCTTAACTATTAATAATAGTGAATGTATATGTATAGAGTGAATAGTACAGCAGTTTAGCTTTTGCCTCGCCCTCTGGTTCCAAGAAGCATTAGAAGACTTTCCGCTCTGATTTTGCAGTCTTTATAAGACTTGACTGAAGCATTCAAATAATTTTGTACCTGAGGTTTTTGATGGTCTGTGTTCTTTGGTGCTAGTGGCATTGGTTTTTTTCAAGCACTTCTGCCATTGTCTGTCTGCTGTGTTCCCTCCTCACGT
This sequence comes from Baryphthengus martii, assembly GCA_013396935.1. Classification (NCBI taxonomy): domain Eukaryota; kingdom Metazoa; phylum Chordata; class Aves; order Coraciiformes; family Momotidae; genus Baryphthengus; species Baryphthengus martii. The sequence goes on along the minus strand of VWZK01009035.1, from coordinate 95,926 downwards.
ACTCGCCTCTGTTTTCTCACAGAATCCCTATCTCCTGCAATAAATATCTCTGCTTTTTAAAACCGTGCTGCTAAGCCAGCCACATCCAAATATGCTTAAGCTAATTGGGTTGTTGATCTTTGCGTTAGCACGGTTTGCCTCAAATAGCTGCTGTTTCAATGAGTACACTTTCGTTTAACCCTTAAGGTTCCTTCTGGCACCATGTTGCTGCCACAGCACTCCTGTAGAGTGCTTTGTCTGCTTTTGTGGGATTCCTTGCCTCATGTTTTGTACAGGAAAAAAAAAAAACAAGCTTTGAGCAGCATTTGGTATCAGTGCCTACAGAGTAACAAGTCTTGTAAATACAACTTGAGGAAATGAGGCCGTAAGTCTTTAAAGTAAGTGGTAGAAATGTTAAGTCTTTAAAGTAAGTGGTAGAAATGTTAGTTCTGCCAGGTAATACAGGAAGCGCAAGAAGTTTTTAAGTTTGACAAAACTACAGAAAATTGAGGGAAAGGTGAACTTTTTTTTCTTCTTCATTAGGATCTCATAATTGTGAGAAGCAGCCTGATACGTATCTAGAGCCACTAGTTTATTACAGAGGAGAGATGGCCCCAGTTTGATACTTAGCACTTCCAGAATTAGTAACGAGTTACTTTTCTTCATTCTGGTGTTTTACTTCCTTTCGCCACGATTCCGCTAATGCTAAATATTTTTTTTCTGTGTTTTTTTTTGTTTTATCTGCTTCTGGGAACTAGGCTGGAAAACCAGCACAACTCATGAATGGGGACAGGTTGAAAAACAAGCTCTGGCTGTATTGGAATTTTTTTTTTGTCAAGTCTTTCCTCTGACAGAACTAAGGTGTGACAGATAAATAGCACAGAAGAGAACTGTTCTCTATTCATGGACAGTTCTTTTTTCCTGGAGCTGGGACGAACTGTCAAAGGCATTCTTCTAGACCAGAAGGACCCCTATTATTTTTTTTTACCGTTTCCGTGTGTATCACTGACTCGGCAAGGAATGAAAGCAAAGTTCTCACCTGTTAGAGTAAAGACATATACCTAGAAGCATATAGCTGTAATTCTTTCCATCTCTTAATGCATTTGTGACTTGCTGACTGGGTTAGGCAAGAGCAGAAACAAATGGTATCTCTTACGTGCTGTAGTAAAGGTAAGGTGGTGCTATGATTTATTTGGGCAGCAGGCATTTCAGTTTTAGCTGGAAACCGTGATACTTCTTCAAGAATTCTTTAAAAGGGAAGCTGTAAGTGTCCAACCCACTGTCTGTGTGATACACCTACTGAAAAAAGGGACAAAAAGAGGTGTTTGGCATTAGGGATTTCGTAAAATACTCTGCTATTCTGCTGCTAGAGCAGAAGCACTATTAAAACAATACTGCCTTAACGAGTCTGATTCTAGAGGGCAACTGGTTGACTTATCTTAGACAAGAAAAACGAATTAAACTCCTACATTCTTCTGGTGACAGAGATTTGAACCCGTATGTTTTCAGGGCAGGAGAAACTTGACATGTGGAAATACAGCATGAGGCTTCTTTGTACTTCGCTTTCTCTTACCATGATTTACTGGCTATGTGAAGGTACCTTGTCAAAAACAGATGCAAAGAAAGGTGCTACAAAAAGTCCGGAAGAGAAGGTAAGAGAAATAACTGAAATGCTTGTCTTGTCTAATGTGCAGGGAACTAACTGAACTTTGATAAATGAACCCTCATTCTGTCAAAAGTGTGAAAAGCACCCATGCATTTCTGTTGAAGCTTATGCACGTAAATAAGACTGCCTGAAACTGTCCTTTCCTTTGGCTTTTATGAATGCTACGTGGTTCACTCTGTGGACCAATATGTAGACTTTTGGAGCTTTATCCCCCCTGCAAGCAGACGCAGGAAGTTTTTTGTCCCCTCTTGCACAGAGACATGCTTCCATCCATTTGGAAAGAGGGTAAGGGAGTAAAAGTTTGGACCAGGAGCACAAGGTCATTTACTGGTGGAAGGGAAAGTGTCCTCAACCTTGTTGGAAGACTGTATCCTGATAGAAGAGTTTAATGAGCCTTCTAATCAGCAGTTTCTTTGCAGGCAGAAATGATTCAGAGCAATCTAATCAAGCAGGGCCAACATGCTGAAGATTCTTTCAACTTGCTGAGCATGTTCTTGTTTCCTGCACGTTTTATTTCAAAACTGAAGGAAGGCACAGCAGTGCAAGAGGAAGGGTGGGGATGGCGAGGAAGTGTATTTACCAGTGCACGTACCAAGCATTTGCACTTAGTGTTGCTAAGCATGTTGAGTGAAAAAATAGACACGTTCAAAATCCTCTCAAATTGTAAGTGTAGTTAATCCTTCATTATGCAGATAGTTTTCTCATTGTTTCTATTGCTTGCTCAGCGTCTGTCAGGAGGAAAATCTAGTCTGCAAGTAGTGAGGATAATATAAAGTATGAAGACAGGCTTTATCCCTCCAGTCCTTACGCTGAATCAATCAATAGCTGGTTGTGGTGTAGTCACCGTGCACACTGTGTTAGGGCTCCTCACCCTTCTTTGGTTTGCTAAGACTGTGCTGTTCTAGTTGAAGCAGAAAGTTTTCAGAACTGTAGCCTTCAGTAGCTACAATGCAGCATACTCAAGTCTAAAATATATCCAGTTTAGAAGTCGTCTTCAAATTCTTAGTTAAGAAGTGCTAACCCCTTTTTATCATTATTAGCCAATTATTATTTAATCCTTATTGCCCCGGAAAGCAGAGCATAATCAGCTATGATGAATGATATTCTTTAATCTTAGCACTTTTTGATTATTTTTTTTTTTATGTGCTTTTTGTCTGAAGTTTACTTATATTAAGGCATTTCCAAGCACTCTCCTGTTTCAGTTTTAAATCCAACTGATCTGCGTCATTTAATAGCAGTGCTCAGAGTTTAATAATGTATTTTGTAAATTATTTTTTAATTTCTGATGCCTGTTGCTGCTGAAAGTGGCTGCTTTCTATAGCTCATTCTAGAAACTTGTGTTGTCCCCCCCACCAGATGCTGCATTCTGATAAAAATGTGCAGGAGCGGGGCCTAGTAGTTGTGTATCCAAAGGCAAAGGATATTATACAGGAACACCGAAGTTACTGCTCCAAGAAGGTGAAGGAAAGACACTTCTCGGGAGATGTTCTGGGATACGTTACTCCTGTAAGTTAATAAAATTTGTACTTTGAATGAGTATGCATTAGATGGTGCTAATCTGCAATCTTGCATCCCTGCTTTAAAAGCATTTTTATAATAATGGGAACTTCTGGTCAAATACAGTCAAATAGCCAGAGGATTTTTTGAGAGCTGGCTTGTGATTGAGGTGGTCTTGATCCTTTCTTCCATCTGTCTCTTGGAGAAGGTCTGGATCATACTGTTTTTTTCTTGTCACTGGTAAAACAGAGGTGACAATATTTTCTTGTCTTTGGTGAGCCATGTGAAGTTGCAGTAAAGTCAGAACAGGAGGGCTACACATGTCCTCATACCGTGCAGCTACCAACTTGAACCTTCTAAATAAACCATAAAAGTTTTATGCTGCTGTTAAACTGATCTCTTTTGCTCTCCAGTCTTACTATTATTCAGAGCATCCTTTCTTGAATAATAGACATTTCTTCCTCTTGTTCAGAGGATGCTTTTCACTTGTTTCAGACATAACACTACTCAAGAGAGGAATGGGTTCTCTCTATGTCTTCACCTTTATCAAGTTCTCTTGAACCTAAATGCAGTCTGTAAATTCATAACTGTGTTGGAGTCAACATACGCAAATGCCTGTAGTTCGGGTGAATTTGCATAATTTGAAGATTGCCTTTCACGTAGCTGCCAGCGTTTCCAGAATACTTTCTTACTTAAATAAAAATAGTTTCCCCAAACTTACAAATTGGGAATCTAGCACATGAGTATGTTTGTGTTAAAGAATTTGTGTTGATTAAAAGTAAGGTGAACTGTATATCTTGGTTTTGAGGCTCTCACTCTTTTTTTTTTTTTTCTCCTTTCTTTTACAAGTGGAACAACCACGGATATGACATTGCTAAAATATTTGGAAGCAAATTTACACTAATCTCACCAGTCTGGTTACAAGTGAAAAGGAGAGGGAAGGAAAGATTCCAGTTCACTGGGCTCCATGATGCTGATAAAGGTGTTATTTTCTTTTTTTTTTTTTTTTTTTAATATACATTGCAAGTAAGATCCCTGGTCTTGTTGCAGACTAGGCAGACTTGACAATATGTGCAAGTGGGTTTTTCTGGCTCTGCCTCAGGGTGAAGTACTTTCACCTGCTCATTTTTTGGGGGCATTTTCTTCAGTGAACTTTGTTCTCTCCCTACCTACTTCCATGTGTGTACATAGTTTATCTGTCAAAAGAGTAAGTAGAAAGATTGGGCTTTCCACCAGGCTGTCTACAAAGCCTCTCTTTAAAAAAAGAAGGGACAAAAAAATCTGTAGAAGCAGAAATAGTCTTTGATGTTTGCCCTGTGAAGTTACCTGCTGTGAGGTTTTTTCCCCTTTGCAGAAACCTTTGGGTGAGTTTGTTTAGGGAATGGAAGATAAATTTAATCTGAAGAGAATTTTCTCCTTCACTGTCAAGATAAATGGCAGCAGGTTCAGATTTCAGCTAGTATGTTCTTAAGTAATAACTAAACAGTTTGTGGTTTTGAACTTGGTTGAATGTGGAATCACATTTGGAACAGCTATAATTCTTACTGTGTTGTGTGCCTACTAACAAATTCCTTCCAGTGCAATGACTGGCAAGAGGATTCGATGGGACACTTAAAAGTCCATCTTAAAAAATAAAATAAAAAAAATCCTCTTAGGTGATGCTTGGTGACAACAGACATGTTCTGAGCAGGCAGTAAGATAGTTTCTATGATGAGGCAGAACTCAGGGAGAGGTTGGGTGGAGACTATTGTAAGATTGTAGTAAATGGTAGTTATGCTGTGGTGGAGGTGAAGAGCTTCAAATTCTGTGTGTTAGAGGGTGTTTTGTGTGCGTTGATTATGAACTAGTAGTGTGTGGCAGGAAGATAGGTGTAATGAAACTATGCTGCATTATTTGAAGAATGCTTGTAAAATATGTTGTCAGCATCATTTATATTTTAACAGTTGTTTTCTTACTTGATTCTTTTTGACAGGATGGATGAAAGATGTCAGAAAATCCTCCAAAACCATCAAAATAGGTGAGCCTCGCTTTTATATTTGTCTGGTTTTTGTCATCTTTAACTGCTAGCAGAGCAAAGGAAGGCTTTGTTCCAGTTGTATATGGGTGACAGAGAGGTTATCTTGGCACAGTTGTATGAAGGAAGATGTCTTTGTATATAACAATACGTGCTTACCTGGGGGAGCAGTCTTCAAACTTGTTGCTCAGCGATTGTGCTTATTTAAAAAGCAAAAAAAACATATAGTTGAAATCTGAATCAGTCAAACTTTCCTGCATGATAGTAGAAAACTTCTCCTTTGGCTCTTCTTCTCTTGAGGTTGAGAGCTCAAGCGATATGCCCCAGTGTATGTCTATGGGGAAAATGGCAAACGTGGCAGCAGAGATAATGCTGTGCTAGACTTTCGTTTGTCTATAGCAAGAATTCTGTGGAGCTTTGAAACCCTTCTTCGTTCAGCAGGGAGTATGAAACCTGAAATCTGTGAGAAAAATTAAATGCTCAGTCAGATATTTAAAATTATTTCAGCTGCCAGATGATAAAGCCTTTGAAATCTCTGTGGACCATTTTAAAATACTCTTTTACATCTGTGGTAGTTAGAAAGGGCTTAGACATAGCTCATAGGAGTTGTTGGCCTTGCCAGTGTGCATGGTTGTCTGCTGTTCCAACAGCAGTTTTCCTGACTCTTGTTTGACTGTTGCTAAAGAAATTACATAAGGTCAAGTGGCCATATTTTCCAAAATAAAAAATTGTCATAGAATCTTGAGATGAATAGAAGAGTGAAGTAATATAGGTCTGTGTACAAAAGAATAAATTAGAGTTTGAGGTGAACTTTTCTGTCTTGTTCCTGTGGTAGAAGTGACGCACAACTTACAGAAAGATTTCTCTTTCACGTTGATGATCTGGTAATACTGTACTTGGGGCCCTAAGTGATAGTGCAATTAAGATAGTTCAGTCAAGTGAAGGTACATTTTTCTTAAAACTTTCATCGGTGCTGACCTTTAAACATAAAACTAAGACAATGTTTTACAGTGTCAATTTATCTGTGCTGCTGAAGTGCATCAGAGAAAAGAGCAATGATCTTAGTCATGGGATATGTTGGTTAGGGGCATCTCTGCTTGTGTCTGCTGTTTTTTGTTTCTGCAGAAATATTTTAGTGTAGGTAATAAATTCTTACTTTTCACTACTGATTGATGACTTTGCTTGATAGTGCCTCGAATGTTGTTTGATGGCTGGACTTACCAGGACTTTGAAAGTGTTTTTGGCAGTGAGGATGAGATAGAGGAGCTTTCCAGGAACATGGTTCTGCTAGCCAAGGTAAAAAGACATTCTGCTAATGCTTATAAAATAGTGTAAGATGATACTTGATTCCTTTTGTAATGGATGTTTTCTTATTTCCAGGAGTTTTGTCATCTACAAAATAAAATTCTGCTCAAAACAGTAATGAGACAGGGTTTTTAATAGAGTATTCTAGTAAGTGTCCAGTTCCTGTAAATATGGAGTGTAGCAACACTGAAGTGCAGTTAACTACAAATGTAAAGTGAGGCTTTAGAATTGTCAGGGTTGGAAGGGACCTTGAAGATCATCGAGTTCCAACCCCCCTGCCATGGGCAGGGACACCTTCCACTAGAGCAGGTTGCCCAGAGCCTCATCCAACCTGGCCTTCAAAACTTCCAGGGATGGGGCTTCCACCACCTCTCTGGGCAATCTATTCCAGTGTCTGATCACCCACATGGTGAAGAACTTCTTCCTAATGTCCAATCTAAATCTACCCTCCTCTAGTTTGAATCTTAATGCGCTCTAGAGGAAGATGAATGTGTAAGGAAACCGAATAGTTTCTTGTAATTTGTAATCAAAACACTGATTATAGCTCCTCAGTAACCTCTTAAGGATAAGGTGCTCAAGAACAGCAGTATCCTTCATCATGCTAAACAAATTACCACAAGTGGGATTAATTGTGGGAGATTGTGCCTTTGAGTTTGGACTCGTGCGTATGCCAGGTTAGCATTTACATCTCTAGACTCAGGAGTTCTGGAGTGGTTTTCCCCAGTATACATGTGAATGTGTGTCAAATGATTTGCTTAACAACAGTCTTTCGTTAATGGCTGAATTTTCCAAGTTTGATACTGGTTTATCCTGTAGGAGTAGAAGTCATGTAAAACTAACAGAGATTTTCAACTTTTGCACGTTTGTGAAATAATTTGTGCTTCTCTTTGACTTCTCCATGGAGTTCTGCATTAAAGATGAAGCTGGTATAAGGATACAAAGCGTGTTCAATCTGCAGTAGTACCAGAAAAACGGCAATAATCGTGTGCTTTGATACTGTATTATCTCTGATAGAAGCATAATGAGTAAACATAGTGATGAACTGTATGTTGTTGATTCCCTTTATTTAGAATGAAAATTTTGATGGTTTTGTGGTTGAAGTTTGGAGTCAGCTGGGAAATCAAAAGCAAACGTGAGTATAAATCTTCCAGGATGGGATTCCTAAAAATCTGCTCTTTAAAAACATCTTTTTAATTTGCCATTGTTGATTTGAATTTGTCATTATAAATAAATATGCTTCATTCTAGAACAACTGAAGATTGTTCCACTTAGCATGAAGTAGAAGAGTCTACTCTGCTCTACATGAGCTCAAAGATTACGTCTTCATAGTGAACCTAGCAGACTAAGTTAGCCTTTTGTATTTGAGTTCTGCAAGATGTTACTGGTGTACAAAGGTGACAGGAAACCTCAATTGAACGCTCACTCTGGTGTTAGCACCAACCTTTAGTATAACATTGCTTGGTTTGGGTTACTGTGTTTTGGGATGCTTTCTGAGTTGATTAGGAAACCTTTGAAACCTTTTACATAAAGATCTTTTAGACACTCTTAAATTAAACCTGAAATTCCCAACCTGAAGGAAATCTAAGGAGAAATTGGCTTCCATGTCTTGCAAGCACAATATATTTTAAACTTTGAAGTAGTTGATCTACCTTTTAGTAGTTCCACTCAGAAATTTTGGTGAGTCTGCATTTATTGTAGCTGCTAGAACTAAAAGGCTTATCCATATTAAGCTGTTTCCTGACATACTCTGATTTACTTTTCTTGAGCAAAAGCCTCTTGTCTGTCTTAACATCTTGGACAGAGTCAAGGTATGGCAAGCTCAAAACCACTGCTTCAGGTGGAAAAGGCAGAATGTATGGTGAAATGAATGATGCATCGCTGCAATCTGAAGATTCTGTGTTAGTTCCCTCAGGAAATTCAGACACCCATTCTCTGTAGCACTGTATTCCTCCCAGCTCTCTGTTACCTAAAACACCTGAGGTAAAATACTTAAAAAGGATCTCCACAAAATACAGACATCATTAAGGAGGACTTTCACCTTTCAAAAATGATTACTTCAGGTTCTTGTTTAGGGCAAATGTTACTGACTGATGTCATAGAATGGAACTGAGTGTGCTGTTAATGGAGTCCTACCTTTTGTGTCTATAAAATCTACGTTTGGGAACAAAGAATTGGAACTGCAGAATCTTCATGGTGTTGACAGGGGCTCCACCATTTGCACTGGAACAAATAATCCTTAACCTAGATGCTCTTGCTTATAATTAGGTAATTTGCCAGGTTGTTCCTGAGAGTTGATCTCTACGCTGAGCTCAACCTACCTCACTGTCTTTATAAGGCAGCCGACAGGTGATTTAAGCAATTAGTAACTGCCACCCAGAAGCTGGGTGTAGTGGTCGGTTTACCTGCTGTGCTTACTGTATTTCAGTACAATCAATATTTTCCTATTAACTTACACAAATGTAAGACAGCCTATGTTACTGTAATTTTAAGACTTCCTGGAGACCAGTTTAAACACACTAACGTCAAAGTGCTCTGTTGCAAATGACACACTTGAACAAAACATACTCTTTTTTATTAGCTCCAGAGTGAGGTGCCACTTGTGGCAAGGTAAAAATGTTACTCTTTGCCGGGAGTAACGTTGGGTAAAACTACATTGCTTTTCTCATCTGTTGTGGTCAGAGCTGTTTGTACTGGAGGAGGTACTGCTGTGTACTTGCTCTTTAGTACCTGAGTGCTTTTTAGGTGAAGTATTAGAAGCACCACTTACATATTCTCTGTCTGTTATTGATAGATGGGAGTAGGAGGTATTTTCCATGATTGAGAGGAGGAAAGGGTTATTCTCATAGAGTATAAGGGTAATTTCTTCCTTTGCTCTGAGTCAGTAATGCTTGATTAGATGTGGCCACCTGTAAACAAGACTTTAGGAATATCCTAACTAAAAATATGAGATACGTTCGGTGGAAAAACATGAATAGAAACAAAAGTTACGAACTCCGTATTTTCCTCCTCTTCAAGACCAGTTTGGATTTAAGTGCTTCATTGTCAACTCTGCTGTGGTTTTTTTCCTCCCTGTATTGCCCTCCCTGAGGAATGGTAAGGGTGTTTAAGTTGTAAAATAATACCTTACACTGTGCTTGCCTCCTCACGTACAAGTGTTCTGAATAAGCCTGATCTAGGCAGCAAGCAGAAGCTGGGCTTCTAGGTGCAAAAATGCTTGTTTTGTGAAAGTCGAAGCGCATCGTTACATTAAAATTTTGTCTCATGGCGCTTGTAAGTTACGGATGAATGTCTTCAATTTGAGATTGTCAGTTTTTCTATCACTTCCTCTAAAACTGGGTGTCTTGGGTACCCAGGGACTCGGGGGTTTCCCTGTTGATACCTTTTGGTGTGAACGTGGGCTTTGAAGAGAACAAAATAAGTGAATTTAGCACCTTGGCAAGCGTGTATTTTTATTGTACGTTGTGTGCTGTTGCTTTGGGATCTGTTACTGTCCTGTTGGATACCAGAGCAGAGTTATTGCCCATAAATGGGTAAGTATGGATGGTCTTCTGCTTCGTTTGTCCCTGCCAGAAGAGCGTTGGAGTGGCTCCTGACGTCTTTAGCCCACAGAGTGGCAGCATTGTGACACGAGTCACACTTGATCTTTGTTGTCGGATTGCGTGTTTCCAGCGTGGCAAACAGCGGTAGGAAAGCTTGCTTTCTAACCTTGGAAGGGTGGCAGTCAGCTGACAGGTAGGTGTCAACACAGAGATGACCCCTAATACTTTAGAGATAGGAAGTGTTCACAGAACAGCAATTTTGTACACTCCATATAAAGCATCTGTTTTAACTGTTAGCTACATGGTGTAGGCTTTCCTGATTCAAATCTTTCAAGGTCAAATACCTGAAGATAGCTTAACCTGCTTTGGGGTAAAGGAACAAATGAGCATAATGATATTCCTAGGAACAGACAGTGCCTTCAAATTACTTTCAGAGCTCTCCAACAATATGAGGAGACAAGCTAATACAATTTATTCCTATTATTTAATGAGAACATATTTTACTTTAAAAAGAAAATAAAAAATCAGGTTGGTTTTTTTTCTGAAATACAAGAAACAGCTTCACATAAGCAGTTAGCAACATGTTATTGAGACTTACCACAGGTGTGTAACAATATCTGTGGCTATCCTGCAGCTGCCAGTTTGTCTCATGAAATGGCAGAGCGGATCTAAGTAAAAAAAAAACCAAAACAAAACGTTTCACTTAAAATCATTATGGTTTTCATTTTTCAAAACCTAAAGTAAGTGGCTACCTAGCTGTTACATTTACATATAATAAAATGGAGCTCTGTTGTCCTAGTGCATCCTTTTGTGTTGCGGGGAAAGCTGTGGAAATGATTCCTGATGTTATTTTGATAGTGTCATGGGGAAGATCTATGATCCCATCCAATGTATGGCCTCAGTAGTACAGAGACCCAGTATAGCACAGGTTTCTTTTTCAGACTTTAAATGACTGGAGAGTGAAATTTGCTTATGGCACCTTGGTACTTGATGCAGTGTTTCAGCAACCAAGTCAGTGTCCACTCTCTAAAGATGATGTGTGCAGTGATACTTTTTAGCAGAGTGCACGAATATTTCTTGAGACAGGGGAGTCTGCAAATAGAATCTGAAAACCTGCAAATTAGTGTCCTAACTCACTAATAAATTGGATTATGATTTAAGCACTACTTCATCTATCAGAAAGCTGGATTAATTGCAGCTCCCTTCTCAGCTCTGTCCCCATGAGATACCTTTTTTCAATCACTGAACATGAATATTCGTTGGATTAAAGAGGCAGGGTGACATCTTCGTAACAGATGCTGTCCCCATTGTCTTGATGTCAGAGCTGAAAGCACTGAATTGCCTGAAGACCTCATGACGATTAGATACTTTAAGTGTCTCCATGTAACAGGGTAATGGTGTTAAGCCTGCGCAAATCTTCTGTAACCCATAGATCCTGTGACCACCCTCTTTATGAACCTGTGATCACTGAGCATTTTGAAAACGAGGCAAATTTAGACTCTTCTCTATCAGCCTTTTGCATGTTTGTAGAAAACTGTGACTTTTTGGGAACTCCAACATTAGACATAAATGAAATTTTTTCATAGAAGGCCTGAGGTGTTATCTAAAAAGACCCTTCAGTTTCCTGTTTGTCCAAATGAGGGAAAATGTTGCTAAGATGTTATGTTGTGGGCGCCCACTAAGACATGAAATTCTGTGGTTTCAGGCTCACCGTATACCTTCTTTTTTACACCTTTTTAAGCACAACTAGCTTAATCTGATTTTGTTTATTTTCAAGAACAAAAAATTTTCTGATCATTCTGGTTTGGGTTTAGAATTGCTCTGTAATGCTTAACTAAAGGCTTAAATTGTACCAGTCCTTTGTGCTGCTTTCTTTTGCATATTCCTTTCAATGTTGACTTGACCAACAGTATAAATTTTATTTAAGAGAATTAAATGTCTAAATATAGGTGCCTGGTTTGATGTTAGATAGCCTAAGCAGCCTGATCTCTGGCTGTTGGTGTAGCGTCCTAGGTGCCTTGAGTCTTACACGACAATCCCATGTGTATGCATGTTTTATATACCTTTGGATGTAGAAAGTGGCAGTAGGTCCCTGTATTTAGATGCTGAAATACCAGCTGTTCTATCTGAAGAACCCAAGTTGTCTCTGTATGTGTGTGGACCTAAGATTTAAGGGGTTTATACTGCCCAGTTCGGGCTCCTGTAGACATCCAATACAGTTACTTCAAGGTACCCCCTATAGGAGTGGTACCTACTTCTTTTTTTGTGATTTCTGGGACTAGAATTAGTGATATACAAATCACAGTGAGATCAGATTTGATGTGAGATGAAAGACTGCAGTGCCTAACTGATGCTGCCTCCTCTCATGCCGCCAGACATCACACAGTGAAAAAGTATTTAGCTTCCCATCTTTAATTCTATCACATAGGAAATTAGTCTCCTAAGAGACATCTAAAGCAGCCAAGATATCCTATGCAGATGATACCTCAATTCTAATGTGTTTGGCTGCTCTTTAGAGCTTAAACCTAATTCTTCATTAAGTAAATGTCTTTAGCTAAAACTTTCTTGACTGATTTTGCAGTAAAATATTCCAAGTTATTCATCCTGTGGCATTTAAGTTTAGAAATGTACATGGCAGAAATATTCAGATAACTGAGCAAACAAAGGTTCTCCTGCTTGTTTAGTTAACAGCTAGATAGGAAGATGTCCGGCTTGATAATCTCACTTGTGAGTTTCTTGTGTGGTTTTTGTTGTTTTTTTTTTTCTCCAGGGACCTGGGTCATGTTGTGAAAAAGGCATGAATGTACCCATCAGAATCTCCCAGCATACATAAAAGTGCAGACGTTATTCAGAGCAGTCTGGCATTAGCTGACAGATGGCACTGCCTTCACACAGAATCCATCTGAAAAACATGACTTTTTTTCAGCACCATGTGCTGCAGGCACTTGGTATCATGCAAAAGATGACCTTCAGACATCTCATTAATGTCGGTAGGAGTATAGGAGCAAAAAGCTCTTTTGGCAGTTCTATCCTTCATGTTAGTCCCTGAAAAATTAATCTATTAATCAAAGATTTGCCATAATTCACTCTAGTTTCTTGGTATTAACTAGGCAATGTAATGGCAAAAAAGGGCAATTTCTTCTTGAAACAGACAGCTTTACTCTGTCCAATTTTCTTGACAAGGCATAAATTTTAGGGAGTACTGACTACCAACTTGTGCAAAAAAAAGTGGCTGAAGTTGGAAAGTTGCAGAGTTCTGAAGGGTCACGTAACTGAAGGGAAGGATGCGACAACCTTACGTGTCTTCTGCAAGGCTTCTCAGACACACCTACAGCCCACTCCTGTGCGCTGAAGAAAGCTGTGCTGCAGGGTGTCCCAAACACAATAGATTAGCAGTGCTGGAAAAAGAGAGTTCTGGAAAAGTAAGCTTCCCTCAAACTTTGTGATGAAAATCTGGGAGCCTGAGTACTTTAAAGGGCGTAAGAGACTTAGAAATCATGAATGCTTGGAAAATTGACCTACCAAATGGTAGAGATAATAGAAGGCCTGAAATAGTAGGAGTGAAGTAGACCTTAATTAGCTGCCAATGTTTTAGTAGCTACTCTGGTAATGTTGAAGTCTCTAGTAAATATTTAATGAAGCCTTTTCAGGAAGACTGAGTCTATTCCTACTTTGTTGTACCTCATTATAATGTTTAAAATGTCAGTAGCTTTTCTTTTAAAATTACCAGTGGTAACATGGGAGAATATTGTGTCTGAAATCCTGGAAAGCGCTGTTGGGACACAGTAAAGATTTAATTTGTACCACACAACAAATGAGCGTTCTGCTATTGTTGTTTGGGGGCAAGGGGAGGAGTGCACTTTTGATTTCCATAATCTGTCTTGGCTGACAAATGGATATGAGCCTAAATGAAGTCTTCAACCATCAATCCTCTCTGATTTGCTAGAAAGCTTTCAGGGCCCAAAGACCTGGCTTGACAGGTTAGTGAGCAGGTGTTAATCTGGGTTTCTTAAGCAAGAAACTGCAGTTGTCCAGCTACCTCTTTTCTTCCTCAGATCCTCCAAGTTGGAGCTAATTATTATTTTGCCAGAGCTGTGCTGCTTGGATTTGGTGGTGGGAGGAAAGGAAGCGACTGTTTTGGTGGAATCTGATTTTCACTGGAGTCCTATCTGCTGGCTGCAAAATAAAACCAACAATCCAAACTGCACACCTGCCCCTGTATCAGCCTTCAAACCTCTGCCCTTCGTGCACAGTGGTAGGTTGTGGTACCATGCTGTATGCCTTTCTAGTTTTAAAAAGTGACTCGCTGCTTTTGTGGGCGCTTCACTGGTTTTTTGTATACATTTTTACCTCTGCTGGCTAACCTCCAGTGTTTGTTGTGGCTGAGGAAGAGGGAAACTGTATTCACTTGAATTTTTTTTTCTCTGCATCTGGCTCAGAATAATCCTAACTGCTTTTTGTCCTATGCTTCAAAGCATTGTGATCTGGATAGCAAAATTTTTAGGAGCTGGGGCAGATGTGAAGATGCAGAGTGGGAGTGAGGGTGTTAGCCTTATTTCTAAATAAAAAATGAAAAGACATTACCTAGCTCTGCACCTATGTTCTTTTATCCTATTCTGCCCCTCCTTCTATCCCCTCACCTTCTAAATAATTAAATTTAAAGTCAGCGAATGTTCTGCATGGAGTAGAGGTCTCAAAATTTCTACAGCTCACAAAGGCAGCCAGGCAGAAAAGAGAGATCCAGGCTGATGAACGGTGTAGAATAATCCAGTGCCAGAGGAATTGATTCTTTGATCAAATTTCTCTTACATGTAGCATCTCTGGCATCTAATAAAGGGTGTACTTGTACTGCAGTTTGGGCATAATTAGTTAAAAAAGTCACTTATCCATGAAACCCCAATCCGTGGGAAAGAAGGCATAGCTAGTTCTAATACTGATTAGAGTTTGGGAGAAGATTATGTCATGTGGGAGCCATGATGTGTACGTTGGAGTCAATAAATGTCTGTTTAGTTTAGAGTTGTTGTTTTTTACCATGTTCCTATGGAAAAGGATTCTTTTTTTCTGTAATTGATTTGTCTGAATAGCGATACTCTTAATGTGGAATACATATGCTAAGGAAATGGGAGGGAAAGATGTTCATTTCCCTCGGCAAGAATGGTAGATTTACATGCTACAGTCAGACCAAAAGCTGATTCCTTTAATCTCATGTCTCCTGGGCCCTGGAAAAGAGATACCCGTAGCAGTGTGACAGTTCATTGTCACGAGCTGTTCAGCACAGCCAGCTCTCCAAGTGTAAGCACGAAATACTGATGATACTGGGAAAGAGACAGAACTTTCTTTGTTTGCTGGGATTTTGAGTGATGGCTTTTGTAGCATCCTTAGGAAGTTTTCATCAGACATCAAACCATTGTAGAAAAAATTAAAATACTTGCTTACGTTTGGATGGTGTCTGCATTGTGCAAGTCAAGCATCATTCATTACTGTGATGGGAATTTATATTGGAAGAGCCGTTACTTCACAAGAATATCTCTAGGATGATACTGCCTAGAAAAGCATGGCAGTACCAAAAGTTGTTTGTGAGAGTTCAGGTCTAATCCAGTTTAAGCAGAGCGAACAACTTTGGTGGCTGTTTGTGTACATCTTACCTGTCCCGCTTGATCACTTCTAGGCGACTGGAATGGGTCACAGAGTTGCTTTCTGCTCCAGTCTGGTGTAAATATAGTTCTAAACAGATCTAGAGTTCTCTGCTAATCTTGTCCGCCTGACTACCTCTGTGGATCTACCCTGCCTGTGCGTAAATAGGAAAGTTGACTTTGTTCTGAAAAATCAAGGAAGGTGCACAGAAGGACCATACTTATAGTGCAAATTGAAGACAATATTGGACTCCTCTTAAGATAAAAATTAAACTGTTTTTGTTTCTACAGTCTGTCTCTGAAGGATGTTGTATTAACACCACCCTTCAAATCAGGAAGGCTGAAAACAGCTTATATGAGAATTTTGGAGTTTATTTGTGACTTGGAAGCGTTGAGAATATGGATATGAAAATCAGCTGTTGTGAAATTCTTTAAATGATGCATCTGGAAGGTGATACTTCCAGACAGGACATTGTCAAATGTTTTTGGTAGGTATACAGTAATGCATTGAGAAACAAAAGGATTGCATATACAGGAAAAAACAGCGGAACTCTTTCTAGACACAGGGCTCAAATATCCCTTGAAGATTGCGTGTCTTGCTGTGGAAGCATCTTCACAAGTTCTCAGACCTCATGTGTAGTAATATAGTAGTAACTTGGATCTATTCCCTTTACTGACTATGACCTCAAGAGATGGCCTGCTCTGATATGGTACGCTGGTTTTACATGCTAACGATGCACAGTTGGATTAAAATCAAACTAGGAAACATTTTAGCCCCAAGGTGATCAGCAGTTCCAAGAAAACTGTTTCCAGCAGTTCAGAGTTCTTAGTCCTGGAAGAGGGTAAACCTCTGGCCAGTTTTCCCAGTCTGTTGTTGTTTTCTGCTGGTCATTCACATTCACTGTGTATCCATCAGCATCTTTTCAATAATTTCTGCCGTTATTTGTTAACCTGCTCTTTCCAATATAGAACACCATTTTTGCTGCCTTGCCCTCTAACCATACTTTTCTATTTCAGGGAGCTGATTCACTTGCTTGTTCATCTTTCTGAAGCTCTGCATGAAGCACAACTTAAACTCATACTGGTCATCCCTCCCGCAGTTGCAGCAGGGTGAGTATTCCTGTTCAAATGGCTGGTTTCAGGTGAGAGATACTTTTGTGTGATGGTATACAATAAATTCAAAGCTTTGTTTATAGCTCTGCAGCTTAAATGAATAAGAAATTATTTGAGTTTGGTAGGCCTGCCTTCATGCATGTTGCACTGCATAGTCTTAGTAACTATGTGCATTCATATATACCTCATAACTTTTGATGGCAAAGCATCTTGCAGAGATCCCTCTGCTATTGTGGTATTGACCCAAAATGTCTGGTAAGAACTTCCAGGAGAACAAGAATAGAAACGGTTGTGGAGCTTAATGACTTGGTGCCAAAGAGTTTAAAGGGTTTCATAAAGGTAAGAAATCAAAGAACTTTCTGAGCCTCTGGGCAGAATTTCGGCTATGATAGATATTAATTATCCTTTAAGTAAGGAATTATATCTGTAATAGGACTGTAGCGTTTTAAAATTATTTACTTTGACTTGTTAGTTCATATGTACAGAAAATACTTTTAGTAATAGGATTATATTTATTATTGTTAGTGATTCTGTTTATTTGTGCAACGATTTGAATCTTACAGATGTCCCAGTTTATATACTCTTCTGGTGCAGCAGCAGTAAGCAGTTCTTACCTTTCAGTGTTTATAGTGGAGAGATATGAACACCTTAAGATTGTATTTGTTGTAAAAAACAAAATCCATGTGGAAAATGAGAGTGTACTTTCATTATATGTGGAAGGAACTTGAATCCTCTCTAAGTTTCTACATTTTTAGGACAAGATTAAACACTGTCTTTAAGAGATATATAGTAGAAGTGAAAAATCTGGTCTGTTTTTTTCTGGAAAGGAAATGGTACTCCAGTATTTGAGTCTTTCAGGGAGGTTGTGTCTAGTCCTTCAGAGTTTTGTGTCATCCGTCAGTGATGACATCCGTGTGCGAGTGAGCAGACAGAGCCGAAGGGTGGAAGGTGATCCAGAATACCAGCAGAGCGATGTGGCTTCATTAGTGTAATTTCAAATTGAAATGTGGGCTATGCCAGTGCCAGACAGCTTTATTAGCAAGAGTTTTGCCAGTCTCCATCTGCCATTTGGTAACATTTGTTCACATTTGGATGCCCTTCCAGGTCGAAAGATGCATGGTGTCGTTGCATCCTAAGTGTAGCTATCTGTTGTGCTGCCTTGTGGGAAAAAGTTGATGGTGTACAACAGGGGCACACAGATACGTAAGGACTGCATCATGCCTTTCAGAGAGCTGTGCTAATAAGGGTTATCTTATCTCCAAAACTGCCAGGTTCTGAATCTCTATATTCTATAGTATCTCTATATTCTTCCTTCTATAGTATCTCTGTATTCTCCCCTCTCCTTGCTTCTCAAAGGTAATGAGCATCCCTGTTATGCTGCCGATAGGCCAAATGTTGCAGCTATGCATATATCGTGGGTGATGGCCTTTTACTGTCAAGAGTGAGAAGCTCCAGATCTATATTAGTTGTTTTTTAAAGGAGTTTGGGGGGAGGCTCTTGTCATGTGGGTCTGCAGAATCATGAAGCATAACCGGTTGCAGAGGATTACATACACAAAACAGTCTTCATAAAGTGACTGAGTATGTTGCAGTGGACTCTACTCACTGCAGAGCAGGTGATGGATGGGACACACGTGTTAATCCTCTTGTGCTTATTCCTTATCTCTGAATTTTACCTAGTGGACTAGGACCTCCTCCTGGTTGTGCAGATATTTTTGCTGATACTGATAACTGAGGGCTCCTAATACTCGCATAGTCAATAATGCAGGCTCACTTTTTTTCCAAGTTTCGTGTTTTCCTTCAAGCTGTTCAGCAGGCTTATACCTGCATGTGAAAATTCAGTAATGTGAGGCAATCTTAAAGAGAATGCCCTTATTAGATATTTTTCAGAGGAGAATTAGTGGACAGCTAAAGAAAAATACTATAATGTCTTATGAACAGGCTCACAGCCACTGCAGTTTATGACCCTTTAACAGCACAATTTCAGGATGGTGTTGTACAACCTCCTAAATTTCATATAGGTTGTCACAGTCTTTTAGTGCCCATTCATTTTCAAGGTGCCAAAAAGTCTGAGAAAATGGAATGTGTGAGCAGGCTTGTAAATGTCGCTTATGTGGGTGGACTTTTCTTGGCAATGATCTCACACTTTTGTTGAATTTTGGGGGGAAGTCCAATAGCACAAGGGGGAAACAGCCTCTCTGCCTATAGATGTATGTGCAGAGCTTAAAAGCTGCCTGCTGAAAAGATTCAGGGGCCCTGGAGTAGGTGACTAAAATGTTATCTATGTGCTGAGATCATCTAGTGTCTGCACTGTAACTGTGTTGTCACCTCTTCCGTGGGTTAATGATGTAACCCTCCCCAAGCCAATATAGGAGATATATTTTCTGCCATCTTAAGTCTGTAAGCCCAGAATAATATCTACCTGTAATTTCATTTTCCAATGAATTGCAATCAGATTTCATACAGCTGTTTTCTGTAAAACTGTATACTTCCGGATGGGGTTTGTTGTTTTATGTTTTCCTCTTGCCCAATACAACCATTTTATATCCTTAAAATGAAGTAGCTACTTTAATGCAAAAATCCCTTTGCTTCTCTGTGTGGCTGGCCACCAAATTTTGATAGGTGGAGAGGGAGAAGCAGTGTGTTGAAGATGATGGCAAAAGTGAACAAAATAAATTCCAGGTAAATTGGTAAAGTTTACAGTCCTGTAAAATAATAACTGTGCAGTGCCCTTTTCTTTAAATACTGAAGGGCTCTGACAGTATGTTCTGAGGAGATTCCTTCCTATCACTTAAGCCCCTCTGTTTCTACCTCAGTTCTGGTGTATTTTGCATCATGTTTTATGAGACACATCATTCGTAGACCTAGTTTCTGATGCACTGTGACATTAAGAGAACAGATGCAAGTCTCAGGACAGCACTAGACTTCACCCGTTGTTTCCTTTTCTCTGGCCATGATGTGGCTGTATTTTCTGTGATCTTCGCGTGTCAGAATATGCACCCTATAATCCTGAGGCAGCTTGGCGTGCTGCTACGCTCCAAATCTTGTAATGCAGAAGAAAAGTGAACTATGTCAATGGTGACGAGAATTTATTGTTTATCCACTTAATATTTTAATGGTCTGATTGTTCAAATTATCTAGTTCATAGGGAAAAGCTCAACAACTGGAATTGTTATGCAGAACCTTCCCACTTTCCATCCCTCTTCTATGGTGTCAGGCTCACCCTGTCACTGTTCCTGTGAGTCATGAGGTTGCTGCTCAGTATTCCTTGAGCAGAAGGATGAGTCATCAGCATGGTGAGGTCCTTCTCCGGATCAGTGTGATATTCAGGCTGGAGATTTCTTCCTTGTCAGTCTTGGGCTTCACTTGGTGCTATTTCACATGTTTTCTTATCACAAGCTGCTTCCTCTTCACTAGGTCTCAGCTGAAGTTTGGAGTTTGTACAAACTCCTCAGGTTGCTCACACCTTTTCAGTGTGATATTTACAGAGTTGGAGACAGTAGTCTCTTCACCACCACATAAGTATTTGACAGAAAGTTCAGTCCATAAGATCCAGAGAATTTTAAAAAGGAGGAAGCATTTAATCAGCACTAGTTTTCAGGATGAGGCATCGTACGTGTTGCACGTAGTCAGAGCTGCAGGGCGGGTATGTTGTTCCTTATCATGGATGTCTTTGTGTGGCTCTTGAGAGCCACTTTTGTGGTTGGTCGTACCCGAGTCTTAGGAAGCCGGCTTTCTCTGTCAAGAGGAAGCTGAGACACATTCAGATTTGCTTCAGAATGTACATGCTTAGGAGCTGCTTCTGATGCATGAATGGCTTTGATAGTAAGCCTTTCTGCTCTAGGGAAGATTCCAGGAACTGAAGGTGTCCCTTTAACTCTTGCCCTCTGAAATGCCAGCGTGGCTCCTGGTAAGGCACAGTGTTTCATGCCTGTTTGTATTAACTCACTGTACCACAGAGCAATAACTGCAGGCCTTCTTTAAAAACAAAGATTTGGAAACTAAGTCCTTAAAAATCTGTTCCTGGCTCATGAGGTAACCTTTGCGACATTCACAGGCCATTAATACTCTCATTTCTTGCAGATTTCTCTGGAAAATGGTGGGCTGGTATACCTCTGCATCACATGGATCTTCAGTGGTGTAATAACAAATACTTGGAGATTCTTGTGCTTTACTTAAGTCAAAAATAATGAGAAATTACTGTGTCTTCTCTTCTGTCATTTTTTCCGGTCTTTTATGCTGCCCTCTTATGATCTACATTTCATCCCAATTGACAGTTCCTTTTTAAAGCAATTTCCTGTTGCTATTAATTGTCATCTATTACAGCTAAAGCAAAGGATAACACTTTAAAACATTTTTCTGAAATGCTGTGTCAGTCACTTCATCACACAGATGCTTTTTAAAATGCTAATGTGTGCTCTGGTAGAATTTAAGTAATTGCCGTAAACAATGTTCACATTAAAATGCATTTGCTCCTTTTTGTGATGGGGAGGAAGTTAAGAATAGTACTAACCTTAAGATTCCGGTTCATTATGATGCCTACTGACATTACCAGATTCAGTCTCATAGCCAGAGGGACCTAAATCTGTTGTTTATATACAATCACATGGGGGTTTACAGTCTAGTTTTTCCAAATCCCAAAACAGGACTTGAAGCCTCTACAAGTTCTCTGGATTCTTAAACACACTGTGCCTTGACTAGAACTTGCTTTGTTATGGATAACAGGATTTTTCAGGACTACTTTGCAGTCAAGCACCACGCTGAGGTTCAAACCTTGTGTTGCTATGGCCCCTCCTGCTGCTGTCCTGCATATTGACAGGATAGTGAGTTCACAGTTCCAAAACCTTTCTGAACTGGGATTTAGAGATGACCTGTTAGAGCTGGGAAGAGCTGTCTATTTGATTTCTCATCTGAAATATGTATTACATGCCTGTCCCTAAATGGCCTTATCTGCAGAGAAGTAGTGGAGTATTTCTGTTTTCTAGCTGTGGGAAATAACACCAATAGTTTGTGTGAAAGAATCCAAAAGTCTCATCCTCTAAACTAATTATTTTGTTTCTTCGTGCATTCCTAAAGTTTCTGGGATATTCATGAATAAACCTTTATTGCCCAGAAGAATGCATTAATCATATTCTTTTCAATTAACACTGTTACGTGAGCTATCAGACCCTGTCTTCCAGGTATATCTTCCTATTGCATTAACCAGCAAAACCACTTTAGCTTCTTCAGTAAACAGGTAGCTGAAATAAGTTCCTAAGCTCATCAGTTATGGAAACATCCTAAAACATTCACAATGTCTGTGTGTGCTTTAAATCTTAGAAGTACATTGGATTTGGTAATATCAATAAGCAGAATCCTGAAATTTTCTTTCTACCTTACTTGACACTTTAGATAATAGCTGTGCTTAAAATTGTTATTTTATAGGATAACAAGGCTTCGCTGAGCAGTGCTTTCCATTATGTTTTAAATGTCTTGTGTCTTAACTCACATTAGGTTTTAACACTTACACGTGGTTGACAGTGTGCTTTAATGCATCTTAGATTCTTCATTTGTTGGAATCACTATAGACTCTTAATTAAAAACACAGCAGAAGGCATGGAAGTAAGTACCGTCAAGAATCAAATAGTATTTCAGAGTTCAGCAGCTGGCACAAGACTGATAAAGGAGACCCAAGCTGTATGTGGAATACCCTAACAAGCTGGGATGCTAGGAGCTGAAACATGATTCCTTTTGTGTTCTACCCCGATTAAAAATTTAAAGAGAGCATAGTTAAATGTAAGCAGTTTATTTAGAAATTTGTAATTTAGACTCCTTTGATATGCATTAAGATCAAAGCAGCCTGACAGCAAATGCTGTCTGAAAGGAGATGTGTCTAAGAGCTGGAATTGCTGATTTGCTTAGGGAAAAAGTGCCTGGAAAATGCAGCATTGCACATGAGATCAGTCCACGATGCACAAAGGAAACCTATTGGATCATCTGTTTAACTTCTTGAATTTAGCTTTTGCAAGCAAAACCTCAGTGAGACTGCTCCTTTAGCTGAAGCTTGCTTTCATAACTGAAGGATCTGCTGAAGCCTTTGCATTTTGCTACATGTTGAAATGTTCTGGACTAGATAAAATTTTCCTTGAAAGAACAGTTTGGGGTTTTTTTTGTTTTGTTTTAAATCCGGACATTTTCTGTATTCTTTTATAGCATTTTTTCAAATGTACCTGTTCACAGCATTGTCTAGAGGCAACTGTAGTGGTGTGATCAAGGAGTGGGAATGTGTGTGGAGGCCAGTCAGGAGGCAGGAATCTCTCTAGCAAGCTTTGCTCTCACGGAGAAGGCTTTTAGAACTATCGTGGTGGAAAACAGATTGAGATAGTTGGTATTTCCATCCACCTGATGTCCAGGAATCGCATGATTTTCCTGCAAACTCAAGTGATCTGCAAGAGTGAGGAGTAGCAGGAGCCAAAATTATGATCTAAAAAATGTGTGTTATCCTGACTCCCTGTTGAGATGGGAGACTTGCGATTGCGTGTGTCTGAAGAGAGATGCTGGGATTGCAGGGTTATGTAAGAAGTTGCTAGAGCAGATGGTTTGCGGAAGACTTCCAGCTTGACTTTCAACAGATTGTCTGAGATGAAAATGTTAGGATGTTATTGCTTTTAGCATGCATGGATGTAGGTGCAGAAAGTATACCAGTACCCTTTCCACACCAGCAGTGGGTAACCAGGCATATTCTGCCCATTGGTGACAGGGGTTAACTCCATTTGTACTGACTAATCCTGGGCTTGATTAACTTCCTGCCTTAAATACGGGCACTTCAGTGATTATTGTACTGCAGAAATGACACCTGTGAAAGCTGTGGGGATGTTTCTATACTGCCACAATAGGCCTCTTTCCAAATAGGAGAGCTGCGCTGGAGTCGACTGCATGTATGCCTAGATATACTTGTTTGTTTTTTAAAAAAGATCACTGAGTCAAACCATTAACCCAACACTACCAGGTCACCACTAAACCATATCCCTCAGCACCACATTCCACGGCTTTTAAATTCTTCCGGGGATGGGGACTCCACCACTGCCACGGGCAGCCTGGGACAGGGCTTAACAACCTTTGCAGGGAAGAAATTTTTCCTGATCTCCAACCTAAAACTCCTCTGGTACAACTTGAAGCCATTTCCTCTTGTCCTATCACTTATTCCTTGAGAGAAGAGACCAACCCCACCTGGCTGCAACCTTCTTTCACTGAGCTGTTGAGAGTGAGGTCATCTCCCCCGAGCCTCCTGTTCTCCAGGCTGAACAACCCCAGGTCCCTCAGCTGCTCCTCACAAGACTTGTGCTCTAGATGCTTCACCGGCTTCATTGCCCTTCTCTGGACACGCTCTAGCAGATAACCTAGCAATCTAGTGACGTTTTTCCTTTAGTTACAGTGAAAAAAAGGGTAGATGGGGCAGACACAGCAACAAAACGGAGAGAGCTGAATACACCTTAAGTCAGGCTTTGGCATTCTGTTCTTAAGCTGAAACTTTACAGGCTTGCGTTTAGCCTCAGTGAAATACATTGACAGGTAAACATTGCTCAGTCAAGACATTATTTTGGAAACCTAGTCTAGTGGAAAGTGTCCCTGCTCATGATGGGGATTGGAACTAGATGATCTTTAAGGTCCCTTCCAACCTAAACCATTTTATGATACTAAAGCACTGAAGGGACCCATACTGTGAAATTTATAACCTGTGAATTTTCATGAGTTGTCCAAAACTGACAAAGCATGCCTATGACAAACTGTTCTCTGTCAGGTGCTGTTCTGGCTGTCTTCTCCATGCTCTGAAAAGTTTTGCATGTCTGTATGTGAATCACAGCTTCTCAAAGTGTGCTGCTGCTTCCCATCTATTCTCAGCTAAGTGCAGCTACAGCCCAGCCATCTTTTCTCACCGCTGCTCCTTACTGGAGCTGTTCTCTGGTTGATTGGGGAAAAANTCTGGTTGATTGGAAAAAAAAAAAAAAAAAATAGTTGCAAATCATAGTGCTTGCTACAACTCTGACTGACTGAAGTCTTAAGTTTTGGTAGCTGATTTGGGTTATGCTGAGATTGAGTGATCTTGACACTGCGTGTTTTTGAAAGCAGTGAGGAGTCGCTGGCAGAGGATATTTTTGGTTTATGTATGCGTTTGAGAAAACCTGAGAATAGCTCAAGAGCCATTACTGTATTCAGTGGGAGGGAGATTATAAACCCTTTACAGTGTTTTACTGATTCAGCAATTTTCCTCTTTTCAGCCTCAAAATGGTTTTGACTTAAGCCATTGAAGAGAATGCATTTTATCTTCAAATGGCTCTTGGTACTATTTTCAAAATCTTCATTGTTCTATGAGTTGGGTCTGCTAATACTTCTGAGGAAGGACTATCAAGGTCAGGAGGAATATTCTGTACTTCTTTTGTTTTAGTTTTGTAGTAGTGGGGGCGGAAGGTAGACCAGACTGATACTAAATTCCTGTATTTTTGCCATGCAAGGACTAGCTCTCTTGTTTGGTAGCTTTGAAATGATGTTCTTCATTCATGAAACAGTAGTGTTTGCTATCGCAAGGTGTGAGTATATGAGTTAGCTGAGCTGCTCGGAGGAGATTCCGGGAGCAAAAAAAAAAAAGAGACAGTTAACACAGATTCCTATTTAGTGTCATGCTGTTAAGGCAGAATTATTCCAAGATTGATGGTAATATGGACAAATATTTGGTCTTTTCTAAAAATATATTGCTGAAATCCTTCCAGGACTGTGTGGGGGCTGGAAAGGTTAGAATATACCCATGCTTTCTTTTGGAAGGAAGAAATTGTATTTCCAGGAAAACAAGATGTGTTACCTTATTAAAAACAGTTCTTTTAGTGGATTAGAAAGTGAAGAGAAAACTTTTCTGGAGAAGTTGGGAAGCTTTTTCTAGTATCTCTGCTGTTTATGAAGAGATACTCATGTAATAGGATTTTCTTCCCTTTTGCCACTCGTGTGTTGAGCATAGGTGCATGTTTCTCTGTGGTTTTTATTTGTTGTGAGAATCAGCTGTCTCTTAGACCTCTCTCTACGTTTTATGAATCGAGATCCACCTTTGTGTTAGGAGGAATTCTAGAATTGTTCTGTGCTGTCAGCAAGGCGTGTAACTGGATTTAGGGAATGGATACCCCCAGCAGTTTGAAGCTATTTATCTTTTTAAGGTGTTGTTGCTAAAGTTCAAGTTTTTGCTACCTTTGTTATGCTAAACTTAGTATAATCTCTTAAGATAAATACCAGAAGAAAATGCTCACACAATACATGTTTGTTTTCTGAACTTTAAAAGAGAGTCAAACAACAGAATTAACGAAAGTACCTTTTTAAACTTGTTAGTTACCAGGATCTATGCAGTCTTCATTGCTGCTATCCAGGAGCAGTGGATGTCAACTTGACTTTGCTACCTTGCCTACTGGGAAGGATCAGAGCAGGGCAGACAATTTGTCCCTCCTTTTCCTTTGTCCTGTCGTGTTCTTTTCCTCCTTTCCTATAGATACACATACATACTTGACTGGAAAGTAGGAAGAGTATGTGGGAAATGATTGCTTGTTGACCTCACTATTGCCCAGCTCAATGGTTGCCTCAGCTGACCAGAGTCTTGCATATGTAAGGAAGGAAACCAGTGTTTTGGTCTCTTAGAAGTGAATTAGGAAGAGACAGTTGTAATCATTAAGGTAATCTGTGTGTTTTCCCCAGGAGTCTTGTCATCTTTAGATACTGCTGCAGATTCAGTCGCCCTGCCATAGCTTTGTGAAGACAGAATGGTGTGTTTGTGGGTTCACTAGTCCAGCACATGTGAACTGTGGTGCTTAGGAGCATTTCTAGCAAGCAGTAATTCTAATGCAGAATATGCAGGTAAAAAACAGGGTCATTTTTGTGATAATATATGGTAAACAAATTCCGTTAAATTATAAACAGCTTCTAAGATGTCTCTGTTTTGAAATGAAATGGAAACTGTCACCTATTCATTTTTAACATCATTCTCAGACAGCACTATGCAGGCCAGAATTGAAAAGCCTTGAAATTTTGATAACGAAATAATGCCAGGGATCAAACCAGCAGGAAACCTATTACTTGTTTCAGATGGAGGTTTAAATTACAAGATTATGTCAAGTAATAGCATACTAGAACTACATCGAGTGTTTATTAAGTTGAATTCTGTTTTACCAATACCTACATGTTACAAAAGGCTAAAATGCTTGTGAGAAACATTTCTGAAACAATCTTATTTTGTTGGAATCGATAATGCTCTTGCTGCATGTTTCTGATCTTTCTACATATCTGATCATCTTTCTTACTTGCCCTTCCAATTTGCCAAATGAGGTCGCGTAAAAGCGAGGAATTCTAACAACGATCAGTGGGTATTGTTTGTAGAGTTAGCTGGTAGTGCATACACCAAGTGTGCTCTGCCACGCTTGCTGTTGCTAATCAAGAGATTTGCTGCTGGAAGACAATCTCTTGGGACAAGCAATATACAGAAAACGGGACTTGGGAAGGAAAATCTGAAAGGTATAACCATGCAACTTCCTATTTGTTGTGCCTATTGTAGTGCCAAAACCACATTGCTATCTGTTCCTGTAGTCATCCATCTTCCTCTGAGTATCCTAAAAAAGAGACCCTGTCAGGAATATGGAGAGCACAGTTCCATATCCAGAGATTTTGAAATTGTATACACTCTGCATAAAATTCAGCACTCAAAAGAGGCATAGAGATGACTCTGAAGTGAGCTGCCTAGGCCAGCTGACTGGCAGAATCGTTTTTCTTGCGTGTTAGAGAACTTGTAAAATAGGTGTGACTTGAATGACAAGATCCAACTTGAAATATGAGTTTATACTGAGGGGAGCAGAAAACAGGGTAGGAAATGACTATTGACTGCGCCTGAGTACTAGTTACTGGAGAAAGTTTAATAACCTTTTCAGCTTACGGTTGAATCGTAGTCATGCTGTTGAGATCCTGGGTTTCGTTACTTCCGTGTATAAAAACTTTAAGTCTGTCAGTCACATCTTTGAAACTGGATTTGGTTAGATACAGTAAATCTGGATGCTCGTTAACGGCTCTAAACTGCATCTGTTTCCCTCTCTGATGACTTTGCTGGTTGTGCTCGTTTGTTGGGCTGCCAGCTCAGTGCAGCGTAGCTCTGACTGCAGCTGTGACAGGTTCAATGCATTTTATATAGATTCAGACGGGACTTGTGAGGAACAAATCTATTCTTAGAAGTCTTACTATATAAAATTACCCCAGCCAAGGTCTGACTGCACAGACATGTGCTGAAGCAGGTATACACAGTAGTGTTTGAATTCCTGCTGGGGAGAATCATTACAATAATCTGTAGATCAATTAACGACAGTCCAAGAGAAGAAAGAGTAGGTGGTTTTCCTCGCCACAACTGGCGTTTGTAGCTCTACCAATTCTGCACCGGCTGCTCAAGAGCAATTACTGCATAAGGTTCAGTCTGAAGGGGGTGGGGGGGAAGAGCATTTTAATCTTTGCAAGGAGAAATTAAGGCTACATTTGGTGTGTTAGGGTTTTTAAATTAGGCTCATATGCTCCAGGGTACAGGCTTGTTTTGCGTGATGATCCGCTTTTGGAGCATGGCTTGCCTGGGCATTAAGCCCTGGCATGAAAGACACTGGAAGAGTCTAGAAATTAGGAGAACCAAATGGTGACACAGTAGATGTTCATTTATGTGTATTTTTGCTTAAATGACTCCTCTGGAGAGACTGGAGCAGCAGAAACAGCATTAACAGAGAGCAGTTAACCTCTCCAAACCCAAAACAGGAAAAACAGTAACAAGTATCAAAAGAAGTTTTTTCTTCTTTGGTCTTCAGATGGTCTGCTGTTGTCAAACAGGTGAATCTCTTCTGTTACCTTATGAGTTTCAGCTGCAAATTCTTGAGTTACTTTCAGAATACAGTGTAAGCAGTGCAGTCTGGTCTGCCAGTGTTCCTCAGCTCTGAGGACAGCAGTTTTCAGGCTCATTTGTCCCTAGATGTCTGCTGGGATTCCATGCTTTGCTTTCAGGACGTAAAATTGTTGGCACGTTTCTCCTTCTTGACTTCTGTTACTGGTGGAAAACTAGATGGGCCACAGGTAATTTGTTTGGCTTCACAAAAACTGTGTGGGCTGCTCCACAACAAGACCAGGTCCCGTGTTTCTCCCTGTTTGGAGGGCAAGGTCTGCAAAGGCAACAGCTGGGCTGTGATGTGTGTACGAAGGAGGAGTGCCAGCCCATAGTGCTCTGCAAAAATTTCATTGGGTATATAAATACCATTTTGTTTCCTGATGAAAATACAGCAAGTTTTTGTCAGTCTGTCGTCATTTACAGCCCCTTAGTGATATGAAGCACTTGTATTGTGTGAAGTAACTGCTCCCAGCTCTTTCATACTGCGACTCTGTAGCACTCAGTTACAGTTTTCTTGCTTGTCAAACTGTCTGGGTTTTGTTGTGGTTTTTAAATGCCTATCCTAATCCAATCTAAAAACTTGGTGGAGAGATTCTTACCATTAAGAAAACCTGAACATGGTCAATAATGCTAATAAAATCAGTCAGGATTGTGTTTTTTAGGATGCACTTGGCAGAGATAATTTTTTTGTTTTAAATTGTATTTAAAATTCTGTGGACAGCTGACAGGTATACTTTATGCTCTTTGAAGGCATCTGAATTTTACCGTTCCTATCATGAAGTTAGTACAGCACCCAAAGACAGTGCACAAGTAGAGTTGCAGGCTTTTATTTCTGAATTTAAGCTGCTATTCTGAATAGTAGAGAAATAGTATTGAAAGAAACACTATCCTAAGGCAAAATAAACTAGACATGAGTTTTGATAGAAATTTATATAACAAGGTCTTAAAATATACTAGTGAATGAATGTTACTTCAGTGCTCCCAGACTACCTGCGTCATTAGGAAGTTCTCCCTAATGTCTATCCCAGGCTTGCAAAAGTAACTATCTTGGGATATTCAGATAGTCCCACCTTATTAGAAATGAACAGATAAATTGTCATATTTCCATTAAAATTCCCCATTTTTCATTCATAGTTTTTATCTCAGGATGATGCTTCTCAGACTTACTAACAGTGAGATAGTCTTTCATATTATACGAGGAAAATGTGATTTGGAGATGTTAAGAAGGTGGAGGTTGACTGGGAACCTTCTGCTTTTATCTGTCCGAACACTTCTAGAGACTGAAGCGGGCAGAGCTATGAGTAGAACCAGATGAAAAGCCACAGCTGGAAGAGTGTGAGCAGTGGTGATTATACTGGTTTTATGGAGTTACAGTTTGATTTTTGTTTCTGTTTCAAGAGGAATGGGACTTTCGTGTAGTTTTTTAAAAAAGGATGAAATTTATACTAGATTGGAATCTGTGTTGTTTCTCCAACAGACTGACCTCAGCACTGTGGTTCAATGGACCAACAGTTTTGATTCTGCAATGTACAAACCCTAATTTGTCATATTTGTAGGCCACAAAAATCAGATAAGCTCTGATTTAACTGAGATTTGGATCATACCATTGCATGCAGTTCTTCAGCTCTTGCAACCTTTTGTCTTCAGAAAGGCAATAGACAAGAGAAGTGCTGTATTACACTCGTGGACGTATTTGAATACTAAACATGTTCATTTTCTGAAATGCTTAATGAGTAACATGCATCTCTGTAAGTGCCTTGATACATTGTCTGCAAGGATGTACTTGCTGAGGGATAGTGGTCAGAGGTGGAGATCAAGTGCTTTTTAAAATCTCCCGTCAACTGTACCCAATTCACTCCCTGCTCTGTATTAAATCTTTTTTCACCTCTCTGGGAGTTTATCTTTTTTGGTTAATCATTCAGTATGGTAATATTCTGGTTTTTTGAGAGCAAGGGTTAGACATGTAATTATTGTTCATGGTTTCGAACAGTGGTAATCGTGTCAAGGCCCTGTTGTTGACTTGCCTGCATCATCCAATACTATTGCAGACAGACCTTAATTCTGATTTTAGCATGATTTCTGAGAAAACAAGGTGTCTGGAAGCTTTATCTCTTCTGTTCTTTGTCTCTCTGCAAAATCTTTTATAATATTTGACCAATTTCAAACAATACTGACATAGACATAGAGATTTAATAGACAGATCCCTGCCAATTCATGAAAATAAGCTGCTGGACAGATGAAGATGACCCATCTTTTCCCCTCAAGACCCAGCAATGAGAGGGCAGTGTAAATGAAACATCTGTGAGATACCAGAGAATCTAGTTGCAAAACAGCCATGGAAACCAAGATCCATGTAGAGCTGTTTTCTGAACACTGGTAGTGAAGAATGATTTCAGTGAGCTGTCATCCTTACAGAGTTTTGGAGAACCTGAAAAGACAGAGGGAAGATAGAAAACTGCCAAGAGGATTTTTCCTGAAAAGAAAATAGTTTCAGATTTAACTTGTTTATGCATTTGACTACTTGATTACAACTGCCTATAGCTGTGTGATGCACAGGGTAGAGATTTTAGCTCATTCTCATCTTTGCTGTAGAACAGGCTGGATGCAGAAGGAAAGAGTGAGTGTTTATTCAGTGATTGTGCACTAACTAAATTTGGTGGTCTGTATTCATAAAATGTAGTAACATTATGCTTTAAGGCAGTTAACTGCAAGAAGCTATGAAAACCAGTAATACCTGATGGGTAAGAAAGATGGGAGAAGGAAGATTTGCAAACAGTTGCTTTACAGAGAAAAGAATTACACACAACAAGAAAATTAAGTCATTACTGAGAAGATGGCTTCTGAAATAGATTTATACAAGAAACAGAAAATCCATCAGGTTTTCATTATGGAGGACTATTCAAAGCCATGAGGATACAGAAAACTTGATGAGGTAGCCCCACAAGAATGCAGTTCAAACTTGCAGGAACAGCAGTCAGTTGCAAGACTTTTTTTTTTTTTTTTTTTTCAAATCTTATTTCATTTTGAGAGTAATCATAGTGAGACAAGGAGTAATTGAGAAAGTAGATTCATTTGAAAGTAAATGAAAGTGACTTGCATGGTCGAAGTATTTCTTTTCCAGTCTTTCAATATGAAAGACTTGAAAGTCAAAACCTTATAGAAATACTTATCAGTAAAGCACTAATGGGAATTTTGATACATATGAGCGTGTATTATTTGGAGGATTCAGGTAATAGACATTCCATCCAGGCTATGAAACAAACTCCCCTGCATTTATTTGAGAAGTGAAAGGACCGTTGAGGCAATCAGCTCTGGTGCAGGCCCACTCCACAGCAGAGTGGGGGATCACAGTGAACAGGGTGGGATTTGCTCAGTCAGGGAGACCCCAGGGGAGTGCGGAGACCTGCTGGGAGCCAGCAGCTCTCAGGAGAGAGAGGTCTGACAGGGTGTGGACAGGACCAGGGGTATCACAGAATGGTGGGTGTTGAAAGACACCTCTGGAGATCCACTTGTCTAACCCCCCCTGCTCCAGCAGGGTCCCCAGAGCAGGGTGCCCTTGCATCTTTGTTGTCCATGCAGGTTTGGAATCTCTCCTGAGAAGGAGACTCCACAGCGTCTCTGTGCAGCCTGATCTAGTCTCTGGCACCCTCTTAGGAAAGAAGTTTTTCCTCATGTAGAGATGTTTAGATGGATAAGCACGGCCACCTGCCCTCCCACACAGGGCAGCCTTGTGGAATGCTATGACTGGGATGGGCATACAGGGTGCAGTGCAGGAAGGCACACAGAGTGGGCACCTCTTTGAAGGAGGGACCTTTCACTGACCAAATGGAAAGACTTGAAGTCCACATAACCCAGTAACCGGGCACCGCTCTGTAACCATCTGCGCAGGTCAAGGGCGCTCATTCTACCTGTTCCTCAAGGAAGAATAGTGGGAACCTTTCTGAGGGCAAAGGCTGCAGGTCTGGCTGGGACGTCTGCACCATCTAGCCCAGCAGCGGTAGATGCCTCCATCCAGACAGAGCTGCTAAAGGAGTCTGCAGTGCAGACATGGGATTACAGGTTGTACGTAGAGTTTTCTCCTGGGGCAGGGACAGGCAGCAGACCTGCCTGAAAAAGTGCCGAGGTGGAGGGCCTTCAGCAGCAGGTGACTGAGCTTCAAGAGACAGGGACTGTAGAGAGCCACGAGGTCACCCCTCAGCTTCCTTTTACTCCAGACTAGACAAGCTCAAAATCCTCAGCCACACCTCATAGGACTTCCAGCTTTGTTGCCATCCTTTGGACCCATTCAAGGACCTTCACGTCCTTAAGTGCCGAGGCCCAGAGCTGCACACAGTAGCTCAAGGCTGAACCAACAGGGAATACAGTTGGACAATCACCTCTTTTGACCAACTGTGTGTGATACACTCCAGGACGTGGGTTGCCCTCTTGGTCCCAGGGCACACAGCTGGCTCCTATTGAGCTGCTGTTGACCAGCACAAGCACTTGGGTAATGTCCTGTACACATCACCATGACCGTTACACCCAGACCCTCACTGAAACAAGTCATTTGTGGTATCCACAGCATCAGAGGTGTTTTTCACTGCACTTACAGTGCCATAAATTTCATGTCTGTGGTGAATTTCTCCTCATGGAGCAACTTTTCCAGTCCAGATAGATGCAAACTTCACCAAGATTAGCCAGCCCTTTCCAAACCTGAACAGTTGGGTTTTTTGCTGGTATTTAATAAGTTTCAGAGTTAACTATGTTGAACAGTGATAGAAGAATCCCTGAAGAACACCAGTGCATTTGAGTAGGATGGTCAGGAAAAGGTTTTGAGTTAGAAAAATACAAATATCATTTGAAGTGTTTAGCTCATAGAGCAGCAATAAAAAGGATTTAATATAAGCTAACATAAAAAGAATACCCTTTTCTGCTTAAATTTACTACGTGAATCCAACTTGTTTGATATTTATATTGCACGTTTCAGTACACTTTTAGTCTAGTAGGAGCAGGTTTCTTTAAACAGCAGATTTCTCTTGTATTCTGTGTTCACCTTCACTCTTCTAATATTTGTTAGGCTCCAAAGGAGGTGTAATTTTTGAACCATGTCTTATGGCCATCTCAAAGATGAAGCAAATGAAGCAGTTCAGATGTCAAGGTTAATTCCTCGCAAAGAGAGATTCCAGATATATGAAATAATTTCCTCTTTCTGTTATTCACATTTACACACCTGACTTCTGATCCTCCGTATTTGTGATGTTGACAGTGAGTAGATAAAATCACCGAGGTTTTAGTCATCTGACAGTTTGATAACAAGCTGTCTTTAGTATGTATGTTGTACTGTGCTGGTAACTGCTGATGAAGTTTCTGCCCCTTCGCTGAGTATTTTGGAAACGGTATTCAAGGCTTACAAGAATGACAGGTTTTTGGCTTAGACTTGGAAACTTTTATTGTCATGGACTTTGCACACTCTTTGTGAACTCTCTTGACTTTCTCTGTGCTGGTTTTCTTAACAAAGTAGTCAGTAGAATATACCTGCCCGTGAATTATGTTTACAGTTAAATAGTAGAGTGATTGCAAAACCTCAAATGAGAAGCATAATACCTGTTGAAAAATATTTAGTTTTTATCCTTGAGCACCAATTTTCTTGACTCAGAACAATTTTGAGGGCATAAATCAAATAGCCTTGTGTTTACTCCAGTGGATGGTTTCCTGAAGTGCTTAACTTGAGCGGAATTGCCTGGTTGTGCTGATGGAGATGGTGAGTGGTGCTTGCTTTCCAGGAAGAGTGGTGATGTTTTAGCACTATCCATGGACGGACAAAGAATATTCACTGCTGCTGGGTTT
Source organism: Baryphthengus martii (assembly GCA_013396935.1). Lineage (NCBI taxonomy): Eukaryota > Metazoa > Chordata > Aves > Coraciiformes > Momotidae > Baryphthengus > Baryphthengus martii. Next base: position 61,438 of record VWZK01009035.1, on the reverse strand, counting down.
GTTCCAAGTTGGAAATCTACGACCTTGCTCCTCAAATGGCTTTCCTTTGTAGCAAAAGTACTTCAGCTACAAGCTTGCTTTGAATAAAATGATGGGAATATCCATTTTAACTTGGGGCTTTTTGTCGGTTTGTTTCGTTTCGGTTTTTTTTTTTCATATTCCTTGACAGTGTATATGAAAAATGGATGTAGAGGGCAAGTTACATACACAAATTTCATTAAACTACAACCTAGCTTAATCTATAAAGCAATCCAACTTGCCCTACTATCTTAATACACATTGTAATTACTTTTTATGCTTTTCCCTTCATGAGTAATCACAATCAATTTACTAAAAATGTGTTTTCCTGGACTTTGCCCTGGGGAATTGCTTTCCCCACAGATATCCAGGTTGTTGTGACGTTGTTTCCAAGATGTCCTTCATCCTCTTTATTCTTGCGGAAGAACTGTAGTTTGCGACTGCGGTAAATGACAAGCAGATAACTATTTGAAAAACTGAGGTCCACCAGTAGGTTCCAGAAGTGAAGATTTGTTTTAATTTATTAAAAACCTGGAAGGATAAGGGTAGGATTTCTCCTTTATATTATGGGTATATCACTGCTTCTGAAAACTTGAGGCTTCCAGAATACCACTATGATTCACACAAATTACAGCTACATAACCCAGCGTATCTTTGCTCAGGTTCGTTGGCTTGCCTTGCAAATATAATTCGTGCTTTGCACCCTTATAGCATGACAGCCATGTTAAATGATTTAATCTGCCTTGCTTTGTAACCTGTACTCTGTTAACCTCTTTCCTAACATGATGAAAGAGAAAGTGTCATTGTAAACTGATAAATGAATGCTGTTATGCTCTGGTGATCCACTTAGCACATACTGTTGGATGGAGAATTTGCACACTGATCCGAAAATAGTAAGGGTCAAAAAAAAGTGATTTTTCAGTTTATGACTTGCATCTGTCACTGAGCATCTTTTTGGTTTTTACATTTAAGATGGAAAGCAAGTGGTTTTAATGTGTACCTTGGCTAAATAGGGCTTGCCTACTGATTTCTGCATCAAGTGGCGCTTTTTGATATTACTGGCAAGGTTTGGATTCTTCAGTCTCTCTCCTCTAATCTCTGGAGGGATCTAGTACAATCCTCTGTCTGCCTCAGAAGGTAGTCACACCACAGAGTTTGTACTTGTTAAATTACCCTCTTTTTTTTTTTTAATTTTATTTTTGTTTATTTTATAGTGTTTCCCCATGAACCCTGCTTTCCCAGGCAATTTAGGACAATATGATACTACTTCTCCTGTCTGTCTCATCTTAATATACTTCAGAGATCACTGACTGAGGACGTGATTCTCCCAGCAGCAGCTTCTCCTTTTTAGTTCAGTATTATGTTCTCTGCTGTGCTATGTAAGTAGGGAGGCTGGACAGAGGGATCTGGACAGGCTGGATCAGTGGACTGAGACCAGTGGGATGAGGCTCAACAACATCAAGTGCCGGGTCCTGCACGTGGGTTGCAACAACCCCTGCAATGCCCCAGGCTTGGGGAAGAGTGGCTGAAAAGCTGCCCAGAGAAAAAGGACCTGGGAGTGTTGGTTGACAGTCAGCTGAAGATGAGCCACTGTGTGCATAAGAAGGCCACCAGCATCCTGGCTGGGATCAGCACTAGTGTGGTCAGCAGGACCACAGGAGCAGGAATTGTCCCCCTGGACTGGGCAATGGTGAGGCTGCCCCTCAAATCCTGGGTTCAGTTTTGGGCCTATCACTCCAAGAAGGACATTGAGGGGCAGGAGCTTGTCCACAGAAAGGTGTCAAAGCTGGGAAAGGATCTAGAGCAGAAGTCTTCTGAGGAGCGTCTGAGTGACCTGGAGTTGTTCAGCCTGGAGAACAGGAGGCTCAGGGGAGACTTGACTTTCTTGGTGTCGACAACTCCCTGAAAGGAAGTTGGAGCCAGGTGAGGTTGGTCTTCTTTCCCAAGGAACAAGTGACAGGACCAGAGGAAACGGCCCCAAGTTCTGCCAAGGGAGGTTCAGGTTGGACATGAGGAAAAATTCCTTCTCCACAAGGGTTGTCAAGGCCTGACCCGGGCTGCCCAGGGCAGTGGTGGAGTCCCCATCCCTGGAGGGATTTAAAAGCTGCTGAGATGTGGTACTGAGGGACGTGGTTTGTTGGTGCTCTGGCAGGGCTGAGTTAACAGTTGAACTTGATGATCTTGAAGGTTGCTTCCAACCAGAATAATTCTATGTGTGCTGCTAGTTTAATATTACAAATTCTCTTTGAAACAGATTCAGTATTTTCAGGCAACTTACGGGCATTAAGTGTTTCTGAGTTGAGTGGTTGAAGGAAGCCAGTAGTTTCTAGGAATCCAAAACTGTCAAAAATACACCCCTTCACCCACAAAGCTAAGGTAGAAGATACTGACCTAGTGCTAGATTTTGTAAATAAAGAATAAGCAAAAAAAGGGGAGAAGTAAGAGTTATGTTCTGTATTTCATTCAAAGATATGCGAAGGCAGTAGATCTTTGTCTAGAGAAGGTTGTAAATGGATTTCTTCTCTCCTCTCCAAAAGAAGAAAGAAATGGACACATTTTCATCTAAAGAAAAGTGGTTTATATAGTCTTATGCTAAAAGCAGGCAGTTGTTTTGGCCTTCTGTTTTCTAGGACTTTTCTGGAAGGGAGTGAAAGCAAAATAAAGTGGTTTTCACTGGTGAGAGAAATTTTTTTAAATATAGTGCAAGCTGAAATTATCATTCTTTTTGAGATTAATAAAAAAAGTACCTTTGGTTTATGCTTTTTTTGTATCAACAGCTGCGTCCATCTGTTTATTTAAGTGTGGCTCAGATAGCTTAGTTTTGTAAGTATCCACACCAGTGTGACAGGCCAAGCAAGTAAAAGTTTTGTGAAAGCTTCCAGAGTTCAGTTGATTGCTCCCTAAGGCACTTGGATTAGTTCACAGCCCTTATAATCACTGTTGTAGCCATGCTGAAAATACTTCTTTGTTAAGTATGCTGTTGAAGTCTAATTCTTCCTGACAACATAAGTAATGCTGAATTTGTTTTTCCTTAGACATTTATGATAAGAATGGCACTGAAACGTCTTTTTTTTTTTTTTTTTTTTTTTTTTTTTTGCCACCACTGAATTAAAGATTTTTTTTTTTATATTTTTTTTTACAGGATCAAATGGTATGAAACCTGAAGGAGAGAATAAACTAGGTTATTGTAGTGATCTGTCTTCTCCTGTTGTTTTTGTTTTGCTTTGTTTTTAAAGGACTAACCAGCCTGGAATGTTCACCAAGAAAGAATTCGATCAGTTGGCCTCAGCAATAGACAGCTTTAGTCTCATGACCTATGACTATTCAACACCACAACGGTAAGACTCCATCTACCATTAGGAAAAGAATGCCAAAGGAACTGATTCCAAGTTCAGTCACTACTAAATCTAAAGTATGAGTTCATGTGTTTTTAGGAAAGTGGATTATGTGTTTTAGCCGAATTAGATCTGAAAGTTGTGGGTCAGTGATTAGGATAGGTGATTTTTGAACAAGCCAGTAACTCAGGCCGTTGTTTAACAGCAATGTGTATTTGGCGCCCAGGTATTATGAAAGGCTTTGTGTTCGAGCTAGAAAATTATCCTTTTACTAGTTCTGTGACACGTTTCTTTTCCAAGCCAGGTTCTTTGGTTTTAGTTATTTAGCGCAGTTTTGCAGGACAGGTACGCGAATAATCTGTTCACAAATTTTCAACAATGTCACTGTTGGAAAAATTAAAGCACAGTTAACAACTCCCTTGCCTTTTGGCAGTGCTGCTATTGTAGATGTGCTTGAATACGGTTTTGTGTTCTTTCACTAGTCCCTCCTTTGTACTGCCACAGCTGCTCCTTCATCAAACCTGACCAGGCGGCCGATCTGACTGAAAAATAACACCAAATCCCAATCCTGCACATCGGTATTTGGTTTCAGGGACTTAATATCGATGTGAAAAGTAGAACCACAATGTAGTTAAGAGGTCCTTAAACATTACAGAAGCTCTTTTTCTCACTACTCTCCGAAAGCATGGTTCATTTCATCTCCTCATTGTAAGTAAAGATGCTCTTTTGGAATTCCTGGGAGATTCTGTGCATCTTGCTTCAAAGTGGCTGTCCAGAGTTAATCTTTGTTGTAAACTGGCAGATTTAGAAGTGCCATCAATTTTATGTTTATTACATCTCTAAAACCTTTGTCACCTGTAGTATATTAGTGTTTTGATAATGTCTGGATGGGTATAACAGAAAGGAATTTCTGTCTCTTCTGAAAAGAATTTACAGACCTCCTTCCCATCTCTCCCCAAGCCTCTCTCTCTACACCTTTAAGCCGAGCTGCAACGTGCTTTTTCCCCCAGTAAAATCCTAGGGTCTGTTATAGTACAGATATCTTTATGCTTTTCACTGGCACTTTTTTTCCTTGAAAGGAAGAAGGAGGCAATCTCCAGTTCACACCCATTATGTTTAAAATAAATGTAATTTGTGAGATGTAATACTCTTAGTCTGAGAAAGGATTTGATAAAAAGAATTCAATTTTTTTTGCCTAAGTTTGCTTTGAGTGGTCTGAATATATGAAATACGGTATAATATGTATGTTTTCTATCCATTTTTTTGCCTTTAAATATGAACACCATTTCCAGCAGCATCCCTGTACTGTAGTAGCGCATTGACTTTGAATGGCACAGGTGTCCTGAAGGCTTTGAGGCAGATAATTAGTAGGGAGTGGATGTTCTTGATATTTGTAAGACCAGAATATGCTTTTATGATGTTAGTGGGTGTATTTTATCATGTCAGCATTTACAGTAAAGCCTGCTCTCCTCTCTGATGAGGTACGAGTGGGATGAGCACAATATCTTGATACTTATGTGCATGATAATTCAATTACTCTGGGTATTAAGGCTCTATTCTTTTTCTTAATGTAGCTTTTTGATGAGTAGTTACCTATTTGTAGTATCATCCATTAATAAGTATTTAAACAAGCATTGAAACCTCTTACTTACTAGTCACTGGTTTTATAGTTCTTTCTGTAAGTAAATGGTGGATTTTGTCCCAGTATGTTGTCCCAGGACTGAGGATGGGATTAAAAAAGCAGCTGAATTCATAGTTCTGAATTATTATGTGGTTGTTGAGCCAGGCCCAGTGGCAAAGAAACTGTGCGAGGTGGAAACCTTTTCTTACCCACTGTAAGAAGTTTTGTGTCCTTTCACTTTAGAAATGAGTGGCACAGTCGAGAGCTGGACAAGCACTGTTTGTGCATCAGTAGTTCACACCACTGAAGAATGTGCGTTTAACCTTCAGAGGATTGTGGGTTAACTGCCACTGATTTCTCTGTGCCATAGTTTACTCCTTCTGGTTACACTAGTCAGAAAAAAAGAAGGCTGAGAATGAACGTGTGCTGCTTCTGACAGCCAGTTGGATTTATTTATTTTTTTCCTAACTTGACAGACCTGGTCCAAATTCCCCTCTTCCCTGGGTACGAGCCTGTGTTCAAGTACTGGATCCTGATTCAAAATGGAGAAATAAAATACTTCTAGGGCTGAATTTCTATGGTATGGATTATTCTGCTTTGGGAGCCTCAGGGGAGCCAATCCTTGGAAGCAGGTAAGGCTTCTTCGAACAGTAAGTGCTTATGTATGGTATATTCTCACAAAACTCAGGAATTCACAAATATTCTTGTTAAGAAGTACTGGATGTGTTAGGGCCATGGAAATAGCAAAAGTGATCAATCTGCTCATGATATAGTAGCTCACCAGTTAGAAGAAGACTACTAACTTCTCTTCGCTGTACAGAAGTGTGGATAGAAGGCACAGTTACCCTGCCAGAAAGCCTATGGAAAAATTATTTGTGTCGTTTTCCCTCTTTCCACTGTCCATGTTTGTCCATGAAGTTTGCCATCTTTATGTTAAAGCGTTCTTCGGTGTTCTCTCATACTCTCTATCATTTTGGGCATTTATGCAGTTGACCTAAAGATTGTTTCTCTTGGCTTCTAAAGTTGTTACCTGCTAACTCTGAAATTTGATCTTGGTTTCAAACAGCAATATGCCACCAAGTTTCTTTTGAGTAGAAAAAGCTGCAATAAGCTCAACTGGAGACAAAAATCTCTAACAAGATAAAGGAAAGTATCCCAAAGCCAGCCTGAAATTTTATATTGATTCTCAGAGGGAAATGGTTGGTTTAGTTTTGGATAATAACGACCTAAAATAACAGTCAGCTTTGTAGCAATGCAGTCAGGCTATAGTACATCAAGCCAGGAGAAAAAGCAAGAAAAACTGTGAATTTAGCAGGAAAATCAGGTTTGTTCAGAAACTTGTTATTAATTTATAAAATAGAACTAAGCCAAGTAGAAACCAACTTTAAGCACAAGAGGTGGCTGTTCTCACTTTCAGAGGTCACTAAGTTCATTACACCAGGGTGTTTCCTACAGTAGCAGATTGCTTGTTAGGCATTGAAATACTCTGAGGTAGACTGTGTAAGGGAAAGGCCTGAATTTTTTATGTCTGTGCCTTCAGTTACACGCACACTTTGCCATCATTGCGCTTGTCTCTGCTGTCTTCCTGCTCCGCCTCGACTGTTTGCAGAAGTATGATACTCTAGACACAATTTTCTCCTAGTGCTGAATTGTGGCCGAATCTGACTGAGTAACAGAAAAGAACTACAGGGTGAGGAAAGTAAAGGCATCATCTATGGTGAAGGTACCTAGTGAGTATATCAAAATGGCTTCTGTAAAGTTAGTTGTGGTGGTTAGGCAGGAAAAATACTCAATAACCAAAACATTGTTGATTTACAAGCCAAGTTATACAAGCTCGGTGCAATTAATGTAGCTTAAGTGTCGTATTTACAGTTCTTTTTGCAGGTAGGAGTATAGCGCTGTCTAGCAGAATAGAAGGATCTTGCTCTTTCCTGAACCACAACTTCTGGAATGAAGTTTCCACTTGAAAACTTACTGCACCCTATGATGGTGTTTATTTTTACCTATCTTGGATTTTTCTGGACTCCATTATATTATTAATTCATGTTGCTTTTTAATTAATGAAAGAAATATCCTAGCTAAGAGTCATGTATGATTACTCTAACTTTTAGCAAAAGGGTCTCTGTTTGCCTGGCTGTAGGGCTCTGACATACAGCACAGGACAGTATATTTTATACAGAGAATGACCTACCTGTTAACGTATTCTTCATTGGCAGACCATGATATTGTCGTTTTTCAGATATCTACCAGAAGCAAAGACAAAGTCTTTAATAAAGAGACTTTGAGTTTATAGATAAAACACATAAATTGTCAGTTTGCCTTACCTATTAAACATCAGTTAATGCCTAAGTTTGTTTTTCCAGAAATATATTTTTGAGCATGGCCCATTATTTATTAGTATTTGCTGTATATGTCATGTGTAGTAATGTAATAGTAAAATAGGTTCAAGGAAAACCAGCTTTAAATTAGGCCAAGCTTCTGGCTTAAAGAAAACAGAAAAACAGATTATGTGTAAAATAAGCTTTTTGATAACAGGCTGTTTGTATGGAAGTCCAAGTTTCTAGCATCTGGGAGTCTCTGAGAACTATCACTTCCGACTGAGTCACAGAATGGGCACAGCTTGTTCAGAGATGTTCTTTCCCCACCTCCAAAAATGCTTACCTTGTATTCTATTATTAATATTCAGGCTACATCATTTTTTTTCTTTCCCTCGTAAGCCATATGACTGAGGCTGCTCCTGTTCCTGCTCATTTTTCTAGCTGCTTCATACTACATGAAAAGGCTGTGCCCAGTGTAGAAGTGGATGACTTGATTTTTTTTTTTAATTTTTTTTAATTTATTTTAGTTTTTTTCCTCACCTTAGCTCCTTAGTGAATTTGAGCTTCCAGTTTCTTGGTAATTATAATTTAGTGTTAGTCGTGACCTGTAAAAAGTGCTGAATGCTTGAGTCAGGTCTTCTTTAAGACACCCTCCATATGTTGTAGTGATAGTAACGTTAAGCTGTGATACTGTTATTAAAATTAACTCAAAAGATATTCAGTTAAGTGTACCATGTAGGCTATCAACTTTTGCGTGGTAGGTTTCTCTTCAGATTTTTGCATCTGAAATTTATTGCATGTACAGTTCTTCGACATGGCAGTGCTCCTTGGCGCACGATAAGGTGTACGTTGTCTTGTTCAGGCATGTTTATTGGAATCTGATCATCTTTAATAAGAGAGATGGAAAATTGTCAGCTTCAGTGGCAAACTGTATGCTCTCAAATTGTTTGATGTAAATGTACTGTGGACTTAAATTGATTATGAGTTTATCCATAGGATTACATGCCAAGTGCAGAAACCTTTGTGGATCTCATGTTTGTGTTTTTCTTTAGGATGGGAATTATGTGATGGAAGGAAGCTCTGAATGCCAATAGATTTCATTCACTGAATATTTTTTCAGTCCAGAAGTTCATGAAATAATATTTAGTTGAATTCCTATTTGCAAAAACCATTATCTGGCAGTGTTGTTTTTTTTAACTACGGAATATAATCTAAAGGTAGAAGTAATTGGTTACTGTTTTGCCGAAAGGATCATCACAGAGTATCCTTTCTCCTTCCTACGCACCATAAAAAGTAATATATATGTATATGTGCTTGTGTATGTGTGTGTGCATGTATATATCAGGATTAGATGAAATGAAAAGAATCTCTCTTTTACAGCACAATAGAGTTTGTCTTTGGGCGTCGTTGCAGTAGGAGCTACGGCGTCGATTTGCGGTGACAATGTGTTTGTCTTGCAACTCAGACACGAGTATTCCTTGTGAATACAGTGAGGCAATCTCAGAGATTATAGCACATTCTGGTGCTTTGATCAACCAAGTACCATTGTAGTTTAGCTACAGGGAAGCTACTTGCCTGTCTATATTTAGTTCCGACATGATTTGTGGGAAATGCTAAACCTGAAATAAGTGTTGCACCTGTGATTCCCCAAATCACCTCTAGTGCTTCTGGCAAGGTTTTCTGCCCTCTGGCTGTCAAGAGGCAGGTGACTGAACTGCTAAATTGCAGTCATTAAAACTTACCACTGTATTAAAATCCTGTCAGAATGTAACCATCTGGTGTTGCCGACTTGCTGCTCTAATGATCAGTTTGTTCCATCAGGTCCCCTACTGATAGCATAATCTGACAGTATTTCTTCTTCACCTCAAAAGTGTGTGTCTTGGGTAGATAATTCTTCAGAGACTTAAGAGATGGTTTAGCCTTTCTGAAGAATTTTTGAGTCTTTTTTGAGACCTGTAGTAAGTCCACAAGCCCCTCAATCTTGAGAACTTTCTTCCGATGTACTTTTTTCACCTTTAGCTATCTGCTCTTCAGACTCTTAATCATTAGGACGTTATACTTCAGTTGCAGCAGTACTGTTTGTTTTCTTTTGCCCTCTCATGGAAGGTTGGACAGCAGTGCGGTGGTGTTTGCTGTTCTAGGCCAACTCAAATGTGTCACCTTTATGACCTGGGCCAAAAGGGAGCTGAAAGACATCATTGCTAGCTGTGAATTAACAGTGGTGTAAATCAGAGGCTGTCATGTGACATTTATCTTTAATAACCCAAGCCTTCTTTATCAAGCACATACCTGCTAAGTTCATTGTGTTTAAGGCATTTTGTCCTCTATTTTGGTGGTGTGAAGAAAGAGGAGATACATCTCTGATGTTCCACATGGCTGTACGTAACTTCTGAATATATTTTGCTTCCGAGATGCTTTTGTTCCAAACGTAGCTGTTGAAAATATGTACGCAAATAATTCCATTGTTGTGAGACAATGCTGTGGGTGCTTAACCTTCTATTTAACGGAGTTTGGATAAGAATTTTCATGTTTATTTTTAAGCATTTAAGATTGGTATAATAAATTGCCATTTTAAGCAAGAGAGAAACTAATTTTACAATGCATTGTGCTATTCAGAGAAAATAAGATGACTTGCACACTGTGTGAGGATGTAGCATTCTACTGAGAGTTTTATTGGCTGCCTGCCATTCTGTAAAGAGCAGATAATAAAAAGTGATACTTGGAAACAGTTAGAGGTGATCTTTTTCTCTGCATTACCATGACAGTGTCTTTATTAGCATCAATTTAAGAAGATTTGGACCAACTGTGACTCGTGATTTTGTCTTGGAGAAGGTAGCAAAAAACTTTTGCAAGGGATACTTCGACTCCAGGCTTCAAGGCTTTTGCAACATTTTGATTCGTGCTGTAATTCTCTCAGAATTCCTGTTATTTCCCTGCATACCAGGGAAGTATCCTGGTATTATTAAGTCTCCTGATTTAATCCGTTTTGCTCAAAGTTTGTATAATAGTGGGGAGATACTAATATTTCAAATAAACCAATGGACCAATTAGTTCTATAGGACTCGAACATCCACTTGATCTGTTGTCCACCTCTCCACTTCATTAGAGAAACTGTTGAACTCTTTCTGCTTAAATTGTACTGCTGGGTCAGGTGATAAAATCATGGCAGTTATTTCTATACTACAAATGTCTAAGTAATTCAGGAGTGATACGAAAGACAGGTCTTGCATGGCTAACTTCATCTCCACCTATGACAAGGTGACCCGCTTAGTGAATGAAGGAAGGACTGTGGATGTTGTTTATCTGGACTTTAATAAAGCCTTTGACACTGTTTTCCACTGCATCCTCCTAGAGAAATTGGCTGTTCATGGCTTGGACGGGTGGATACTTCTCTGGATAAAAAACTGGCTGGATGGCCGAGCCCAGAGAGTGGTGGGGAATGGAGTTAAATCCAATTCCTCAGGGCTCAGTACTGGGGCCAGTTCTGTTTAGTATCTTTATCAATGATCTGGGTGAGGGGATTGAGGCACCAGCAGTAAGTCTGCAGATGACACCCAGTTGGGTGGGCGTGTTGATCTGGAGGGTAGGAGGCTCCAGGGAGGGATCTAGACAGTTTGGATCAGTGGGCCAAGGCCAGTGGGATGAGGGTCAACAAGGCCAAGTGCTGGGTCTAGCACTGGGCCACAATAACCCCCTGCAACATTCCAGGCTTGAGGAGGATTGGCTAGAAAGTACCCAGTGGAAAATGACGTGGGATTTCTAGTAGATAGCCAGCTGAAGATGAGCCACTGTGTACCCAAGTGACCAAGAAGGCCACCAGCGTCCTGGTTTGAATCAGCAATAGTGTGGCCAGCAGCACTACGGCAGGGATTATTCCCGTGGACTTGACACTGGGGAGACTGCACCTTGAATCCTGGGTTCAGTTTTGGGCCCATCACTCCAAGAAGGACATTGAGAGGGCTGGAGCGTGGCCAGAGAAGGGCAGTGAAGCCGGGGAAGGGTCTAGAGCACAAGTCTTGTGAGGAGCGGCTGAGGGACCTGGAGTTGTACAGCCTGGTGAAAAGGAGGCTCAGGGGAGACCACCTTGGTCTTGACAACTCCCTGAAAGGACGTTGGAGCCAGGTGGGCTTAGTCTCTTCTCCCAAGGAAGAAGTGATAGGACAAGAGGAAGTGGCTTCAAATTGTACCAGGTGAGATTTAGATTGAACATTATGAATAGTTTCCTCAAAAGGGTTTTCAAGGCCTGACTCAGGGGGCCCACGGCCAGTGGTGGAGTCCCTGTCCCTGGAGGGATTGGAAAGCTGTGGTGATGTGGTGCTGAGGGACATTGATGACCTGGCAGTGCTGAGTTAACCTTTGGAGTTGATGATCTTGAAAGTCTCTTCCAACTAAAACGGTTCTGTGATTTTTAAGAGGTTTGTTCTATTAAATTCCCTGTGAGGGGTCCTGTTCTGTGTGGCTTCCATGGTATATCTGTCCTTCCCTCCCATGAAGAATGGAAGGTGAGCCTGAGCTGTTAGCTGAAAGTGAAAGAGTAGTTAATTCCTATCAAATAGATAGAACATCTCGTGAAGTACAATTATCCTATTTCAACTTGTCCAAATTGTAAATATAAAATTAAATATGAAAGCTGTTAAAATTGGTTTTTATGTGAAACACATTCCTTATTTCTTTAGAACTGAAGGAAAGATGGCTTGGGCTTGTTAGGCAAATGATTGGTTCTGAAGTTCAGTCGTATTATGACATATTGGCTGTGGATGAGTGTATGTATCTCAGAGCATCTGCTTTAAAAAAAATTTGTAGTCGACTGTGGTGTACATTTTAAATGGTGGACCTACTGCTGTGAAATGTGCTCTTTACCTCTCAGGATCTTTTTAATAGGAAATTTGCTACAGGCAATATTTGAGCTGTCAAATGTTGGCAAAATAATAATGATCTATTTCTTTACTGTCTCGTTGTACTCTTAACTGTTAGAAGACGTCATGATGGATTTAGAAACAGTACTTGTGTGATTTAAAACAAAAAAAAGGGAAGAGCCAGAAACTTTAATTTACTGTAAAGTTTACTTACTTTCATAGATTTACATGCTGGTGTCTGCACCCAGCTTAAAGAGAAACAAACTCCTTTGGAAAGCCTTATATTTGAGCTTGTGAGATCACTAGTGCTGGCTGTAAGTCACTACTAGCTCTGCCTAAATCTCTTCTAACGTGGAACAGGTAACACCCTGCGTGTATCCAGATTCCTGCTGTCAATCCCTTAGCTCCCATTACCCCCTCCTCTCACGCTTAGTGCTGAAGGAACACAACAGTGTTGGCCGTCCCCCACAACATACTCACCCTGTTCAGTTCCACTGCAGATCCCTTCGGGATGAGCGTGAAAAGGGCCTCCTCAAAATGTTTAGTATCTTCGTATGAGTTAGCCCAGAGCTGGCTGAGCGCGCCGTGCTGGCTTGTTGGATCACGTGCGGTGTTGATTCCTCCGTGAAGCACCTGATGCTGAGAGCACAAAGTCCTCCTCTCTTTGAGCCGAAAGACAAGCCTGGGTGAGATTTATCTGTCTCCCTGGCACCTAGCTCCTACTGACAGGGAGGCAGGGACTAAAATGTTGGCTTCAGGAAGCTGGGGATGTAGGTCTTATTTTTAACCTGGGAGAGTTTTTGACCCTTTCCTGAGAAAAATACATCCTAGGGATTTGGTTTGTCTCTCTGTGGTTTTATTTGGGTTTGTTTTTCTTGGGTCCCCCTCCCAACTGTTTTATGTCTTAAGTTACTTCCCCCATTGGTTTTGATGAGACGATCACTTGTTCGGTTGATTAGTGTGTCTGGTGATTGAAAAATTGAACTGGCTTGAAAAATAATGGAATATGTATTTCTGAATACAGATGCTTTAAGGCAGGGCTTGTTTATCTTGCAGCTTATATAGAGTCAAGCTCTGGTTCTCCGTGCTCTACTAGAACACTGGCAGTAATGAAATCATTTGTATTTCCTTGAAGGAAGGGCATTGTTTGATGCATAGTGTATGCTTGGGTTTTTTAACAGCTAGCTTATTTTTTTTTAGTCTTCAAGGAAAGCAGCTTGGAGTTTTTCTAATCTTAACCTGATTTTTCAATCCACATTACCTAATTTTAATGTTAATCCATTCAGAAAATTGAGTTACCATGATTGTTGGGGAAGCAGTCAGGATTAAAACTAAGATAGGACTTTTTATAGGCCTGATGAAACTAATCTGAATAATATTAGCATAGACATAAACATTGGAATGAACTTTCTTGATAAGTCAAATATAATTTCAGTTGGTTGAATTTATAAGAAGACAATTATCTACACCTTCATTTCTTAAAGAGCACTGCTGCTGGAACCCCTCTCTGTGAGGACAGGCTGAGAGCCAGGGTTGTTCAGCCTGGAGACAAGGTTATGGGAAGACCTTCTTGCAGCCTTTCAGTACTTAGAGGGGCCTGTAAGAAAGCTGGGGAGGGACATTTTACAAGGGATTGTAGTGTAAGGACAAGGGACAATGGCTTTAGACTGTAAGAGCATAGATTTAGATTAGAAATTAGGAAGAAGTTCTTCACACTGAGAATGGTGAGACACTGGAACAGGTTACCCAGGGAAATTGTGGATACTCCATCACTGGATGTATTCAAGGCCAGACTGGAAGGGGCTTCGAGCAACCTGTTCTAGTGGGAGGTGTCCCTGCCCATGGCAGGGGGTTTGAAATGAGGTGATCTTTGAGATCCCTTCCAACCCAAACCATTTGATGATTTAGCAAGCTCTGAAACTTAGGGTAGATTCCAGTAATGCACAGTTCTTTGTTTTTCTTCCTAATCTGCTGAAGTCCTGTCTTCACGTCTTGGCGATGTGTGTGCCGTCAAGCAGCCGGGCACAGAAGTGGTGCTGGTGATCCAGTGCCTACACAGTGAGTCTTTGTGCCTTTTTTCTTTGGGATGACTCTTCTCGGGTCCTATGGGCCGAAACTCCAGTTTCAGGCAACACTGAGCGCCTTTTTACCATTTCTTGAGGCTGTTTTTGTGCACAGTCAGTCCTTTCAGAGGGCAAGAATAATTGTGCATGTTTTGTACAATTCTAGAGAAGAGTAGCAGTTACAGCCACAAAGTATGCAGAGTGATCTAATTTCTGATGGAAGGACTTGATAACCAAGTCATGAGCCAACTGGGAAATATCTAAGTCTTAGGAATAGGTTTAAAGTCTTGAAGTAATACTTACAGAAAATAGTAATGGAGCGTGTAGCAACACAGTCTTTGAAGTAATAGAAGTGCAAGCATGTTCCACAACATTAACAGCTTTTGATTTGTGCAAACAGCTTGTTTACACCTGGTGTTAGACAGCAGGTGATTGAATGAGGTTTCAGGTGATAGCATGCAGTAGCAGTATCATGTCCAATAAATTTCTTTTTTACATTTTTATGAGATATTTCAGTGTATTATGAACACCAGAAAGTAGAAGGAGGTGGAGCTTTTCCCTGTTAAATTGGTTCATGCCTGTTTTAGAAAAATGGGTCTAGAAGTGTTGAGGAATACATTTTAGCTGATTTTGGATTTGGTGCTTTACAAATAGGAGAGTTGAATTTCAGAATGTTCCTGGAACCTAGTGTTGTTCTTGGTTAAAATGAAAATCAAGGCAGACTCTGATACGTAATCTATTTTTAGGGAAAAAACCCAACAGTATTAGTTATTTGGAAACTCTATCAATTTAGACAATTATGCCCAAAATATAGCCATATATCTGAAGTAGTTACTTTTTTCTGACAATTTTGTCTGACATTTTCATGTTTAAATCAAATCTTGCTCTAGTTACTCTATCTTAGAAAGAAACTGTTTAAAAAAAACAACCCTAAAAATCTCACCGTATACCATGTCTTTGTAAACATTTTGCTGATAGCCTTTTGTTATTTACCTGTCCTTAAGGCTTGGAGAGAGAGAAGAAAATTCCTCTAGAATGGTACTTTGTGTAAATTTCAAGTATTGCCAGGCGCAGAGCAGGTACCTGCACCACTCTGTTTGTGTGTGAGGATGTAGGGTTAATAAAGTGGAGCTTGTAAATTCTTGGGACCCAGTTTCTGTAAGATTGAGGATAGTCCTACTGCTGACATGACGTACAGGGTGGTACTTACAGTTTTGGGTATAAAATTATCTACTACAGTTGCTAAAACCCAGAAAAGGGCATCATATCATTAGTGTTTTCTTGTATTTACCAAAATTTAGACATCAGTGTTTTACAAGATTATTTTTTTTTTTTCCTGTTTGAGTGAAAGCAAAACATCCCTGAGTCCTAAGCTTCGAGTCCCAGTTAACTTATTTTCTTAGTGTGTTTCCAGCTGAGGAGCAGTTGTGGGTTAAAGGTCTGGGCTTAGTATGCTGATTACTTGGAGCTATAAAGCTGGAAAGGGAGAAGTCAATGAAGCTGTCACTTCCCATATTCTTGCACTGCTCTGAATTAGTTTTAATGGATTTAGATACAGTTACGTTTCACTGGATTCCACATTTTAAAGTAATGAGGCACTAGGTGGTTTGAGAAATGGAATGTAGAAGTGGAATATGTTTCAATATTGACAGTGCAAGCGAAGATATGATTGCTTTTGGGAATAATAATCTATAGAATTGGTCCTAGATTTCAGCAATTGTGGATTATGAGCATATGGAGCGAAATCAATGAGACATTCATCCTTAGGGAGACCTTTATGTACCAGACCTCAGAAACTAATGTGCTGGCTGCAAACCAATATTACTGAGACCTCATTACCCAGCGAACACACGATGAAAACATTGTGGGAAGCAGAGCTTCTCTGCAGTTAACGGTGAAATTTGGAGTTATAAATATGATGGGGATGTCTAATGTCACCTTGACTGCTGCTTACTTACAAATTTAAAATCTGGTTTCTTCTGTAGTGGGATTGCACTGTTTTTAATTACTTTGTTTTGGTTTGTTTTTTGTACGTTAAGTCTTAGCTGGGTCCAGGCATTCTGAAGTGTTCATTTTACTCTGGTTTTATTGCCTTACTTGAGTTTGCAAATTGAAGGCCTCCTGAACGATTCTTTTTGCTGATGTACATATCCTTGGGAAATGAATTAGAAGACAGAGGAATGGGTGGAATGGTTAAAGATGGATGGTATTTTTTTTGTCATTTGTAATTGTTCTTATGTTTGACCCTGAAAACCAGTATTTTAAGCATCTCTATGTGTAAAGTGAATATCCTATTGCAGAGATTGAAATCTGAAGTGTCAATGTCTCCATATGCCTTTCTCGCTGATACCGATTAGAAGACTTTTAGATCTATGAATTGATAAGGGCAGCAGCCTGGTGCTTCCATTTGAAAGTGTCTCAAGTATAGCAGTATCTGTGTGGTACTTTTTCTCGTTTAGAAACAAATATACTCAAGAATATTTTAGCTGTTGTTTTTATTCTTCCACACAGATAATGAAAGAAAACTGGTCAGACTGGCAATGGAAACTGTCAACCAAAGCTAACTTTGTCTTAAGAAAATAAACTAAAATTTAAGTCAGGAGAAATTAAGGTGCTTAGTAAGTGTAAAATAAATTCAGTTTCTCCCCAGATTAAAAAAAAAAAAAAGTGCCCTGTACACTGGTGGTAATATGTCAAGCTTAGAGAGCCGCACCAATAAATTTCAATCAGTTCTGAAAACCTCTCAAAAAATGAAGAGTTTTATTCCTGTTCCTTTCCCCTGAAGTCTTTCTTGAGAAAATAAAATCTATTACTGGAATATTAAGCATTTCTGGAACCCTATAGTTGAGAGTATTTCTTTAAGAATAACTGAAAATCTGTCGGGTTTTACGTCAAAACTCCGATATTGAATGATGAGCTTACCTAGAGTAAAACACTGATAATTAGCAAATAAAACATTTGCCATTAGTCTTTTGTGAAATAGTCATTTTCAGGCTGCTTAAAGAAACAGTGGCAGGCATCAGTATGTACAGTAAGGTCTTCCAGGAGAAGTCACATTTTGTTGGAATCTGGTTCATAGTACTGTGAGCCAGAGCTGTATGAACAGGGGAGTGTATTAGGAACATAAAACGAAAATCTTCTAGTGCGTTAGTAGAGATATTTAAACAGTAGGAAGTCTGTGGCAATAGATGAACCAATTTCTTCTGAAGGACTCCTCAGTAATCTTGTTCTTGAATAGAAAAAGAAGTGAATTTATGGCTGCAGTAAGGAAAAATAAACGTGTCCAAAAATAGTAGTAGTTTTGGAGTGTGGAAAAAAAATTTGTTTTCCGGAGTTGACATGGAGCCCTTAATATGCATATTTTGCTGTTCAGAGTTATATTCCAAATAATTTCTCTTCCATTCACTTTCTCCAAGTCCACTGCCGTTAGTTACTAGAATTCCCTTCTTAGCAATGGACGCAACTTAAGCTCACCCTCTCCGCTTTGCGAAACGGTTACGGCTTCTCCTCTGAAATCAGAATGTTTCTGTTCATGTGGATCTGATGATAAGTTATCTTTGGACTTGAAACACTGTTCTTTCTGTACATTCTGTGTAGAAAAGCCACTGAAGCAGTCTAGTGTAATTCACTCTGATACCTACAGAGGGTTTAAAATTTTAAGGATTTCCAAAATTATTTTTCTACCTCCTAAGTATCCAAATTCCAAAATGTGCTCGAAGACCGCTAGAGTAGCGTTAGCTAACGTAGGTCATATTTTCTTCTTGACTATATATAAATATATACTGGAATGGAATATTGCACTTATTTATTATACACAACTATATGATATAAACTGTTTTGACCACTGTTCTTAGTCTTTCTTGGATTCTGACATCTATTTATCTGCTGTTTAAATGTCTCTGTTCCTCCTTATACAAGTTTGGAACTCTCTGCAATTCAAATACTTTGGCACCTTCAATATCTTTGATATCTGAATTTTAGGAATAGGGTGCTTCTGGAGTTGAACATTTTTTTAAAAGCTGCTGATTTATACAATAAAAACTTTCTTCTCATAGGAGAATAAATTTCTTTTTAGAGCTTATTTTCACATTAAATTTTACGCTTGAATTTTTTGGTTTGATTGTTATCGGCAACGAGAAACACAGTTTAACATTTTTCTGTTTTAGCGTATTTTACACATAAAGCCTGCAGCTCAGATAATCCATGTCCATTGATAAACCCCTGGCTCATGGAAATGAGTCCTCAACCAGCACAAAATCAGATACAAATGTGAGAAGAGTAATGAGAAAGAGAAGGCTTTTGAAATTAACCTTCCCTCATCTATATAAATGTGTAATGTGAAAAATGCTAGTTCATTTATTTATTCAGTACTACCATGTCAGTTTTAAAGTTGTTTTTACTTTTCACAGTCTAACTGTATTCTGTCAGAGCCTGTAATAGAGAAGCTGAACTAGGAATAGTTATGGAAATATGGGGAAAAAAATCCTTGCAGAAAAAATTCTGGGTCATATTTTTATAAAAAGAAAAGTAAGTTGACCATTTCTACACGGGTTCTGGGCCTTGAAGAGAGAAAGAAAAATCATAAAATTGTGACATAAGTGATAGATTGATATACTTTTTTTACTGCAAAATGCTCAAATTCTATCAATAGTATAACTATTATATTAATAGTATAATAAATAATTTGCGTTCTTTATAAAGCTGCTCACTTCAGTACATGGACCAGTGATTCTCTGGATGGAATCTTTCATATCTGTTAAATGTTGGAGCATCTTGACATTTAGTAATATTATCTTGTTGAGGATGTGTAAACCCCAAGTAGTTTTAGTGTTACGATATGAGGTGTATCGTATGTCGTGGCTGACCATCTTACAATGCTCTAGAGTGAGAGCATTGAGATTCCGTTTCCTTCATCCTCTTTACCATTTTAATCACTGACCACTTTTCTGTAGCCACGTTTCCAAGTTTCATAGAATAATAAACCAATCATAGATTAATGGGATCTCTATCTGCAACTATTGTTCCACTCTTTTAACAAACATGAAGAGCTTCAGATAGTCCGTCTCCCCTGAGGTTTTCAAATTTCAGGCATGCATTTGTGACCTTTGACCAGAACTTCCAAATGCCATTGTCTGCAGCTACACTTTTACCTCAGTGTCCTGCCTCACCTTTTGCACCTCCACTAAAAGTTTCTATGTATGTTTAAATGCGACTTTTATCACTTGAAGTTGAAGCCCTCCTTTAAACAGCCTGACCTCGTGACATAGGACTTTCCACCTTCAGAATGTTTGTGTTTGGGTTTTTTTCTGGGATTATCAAACTGCAGCCCCCATCTTTCACCACTAGTATCTGAGGAGAACAGCGGTGTGCAAATGTTTTCCTCCCCTTTGTCTGTATTTCTGCTAAATCTGTAGTTCCAATCAATATGTTTGATAACTGACGGTGCTATGGGGGGGGGGAGAAAAGTGCCCCATCCACTCCAAAGCAAATTAATGTAAGACTAGAAGTGTTCTGGAGTTTGGAAAGCAAATGATAGGAAAGCTTGTGCAGAACAGTCAGGCATCGGTGGAAAAGAGAGCCTTGTTCTTTGGCCTAGCAAGAAAAAATTTCAACGTTCTATTTCTAAAGGGAATGGAAAAGATGGTGAAAATTCGGAATTTTTAATAAAACCAAAACTGCTCTTTTTTATTTACTTTCTTAATTCTGTTGTTGACTTCACTGTGAAACCTCAGCAGTTTATTTAACCTCTTCCCCTTGATTTGAACTATCAGGAAAACAAATGTGTATATATTTTAATTCCAGGAGTATTGCCAGCAAGAGATCTGCATTTGAACTTTGGCAAACATTGAGATTTTTCATACAGATGAAGCAGCTTGGAATTAATTTCAATATGCAGTTTGTGCTCTTGCAGGGATTCTGTATCTAAAATTTAAAAGATACCACTTAACATAAAAAGACTGGGACATTTGTCAGAGAAATGGTGAATATAAGTAATACAAAATTCAAGAGCACTGGGCAGTCATAGTATAATAAATATTTGGGTGTCAGCTAGAGACCTTAACTGGGCTTTGCTTGTATTTAGTTTAAGGGTTTCT
Source organism: Baryphthengus martii (assembly GCA_013396935.1). Lineage (NCBI taxonomy): Eukaryota > Metazoa > Chordata > Aves > Coraciiformes > Momotidae > Baryphthengus > Baryphthengus martii. The sequence goes on along the minus strand of VWZK01009035.1, from coordinate 41,132 downwards.
GAGATGTTAGAAGGAATGTCTGATCTTTCAGCTGAAAGCAAAGATCTGTTTTGCCTTACTGAATAATAGCTGTTCATATTTTCCAGCTTCTTGAATTACTTTGCATTTAATCAGTTATTTAACGAGTTCTAGGCATTATTGCTTGCTCTTGATTTCCTGATGCCTCCGGTTTCTCTTAAAGGCCCTTCCTATTACTCTCACTTACTGCCTTGTATCCTGCACCTTCACACTCTTGCAAGTTGTTTGTCTCAGCTTATTGGTAAATATAATCTTCATGAATGCTGTATTGGGTTTGCCTGAGATGCGAGTTACTGTTCCCCACAGCAGCTCTTATGGTGCTGGGCTTTGTACTGGGAGGCAGATAAGATGCCGGTGTTGTGGCTGCTGCTGAGCAGCGCTCGCACAGCACCAAGGCTGGCTTTCCAACATCTTTCCCCGCCCCGGCTCTAAGTGAGATGGGGTGGGCAAGATCTTGGGAGGGGATGCAGTCAGGACAGCTGAGCCAAACTGACCAAAGAGATATTCCACACCGTGTGATATCAGCTCAAGTATAAAAGGGAGAGAAAGGAGGAGGGGGTTGGGGTCATCTGTTTGGGAAGACGTTTGTCCTCTGAGCAACCGCTCCGTGTACTGGAGCCCTGCTTCCCGGGAAAGGTGGGTACCTGGTGCTCAGCCAAGGTCAACCCATCACAAATGTACCTCACAGAATTATTGAGGCTGGAAAAGACCTCTGAGATCACCAAGTCTAGCCAATGAGTAAATGGAAGTTATAGAATAGTCTGCCTTATTTGGTAGCCTGCTGAAGGACACTTTTTTGATCATTTTTTTACACTCATTAAAAGAAGTGAGTTGCTTTATTGTAGAATTTTGGGAGCCTTTATTAAGAATAATCCTGGAATATTTGTGCAGGGATCATGGTTTGGATTTTGAAAATGTTGACATTTGATACTATACCATATTAACTGGCAGCATTTTCCTCCATTATACCAAAACAAGGAAGGTAATTTTATAGTGTGCTGTTGTCTCAAAGCTCTATGTCCAAGGATAATCTGAGGATGGTGTAATGTTTTCACCTCCTTTGAAGTGAATTTCAGAAGGTTCCAAGTTACTTGTCTTTTTTTTCCTGTGCTAGTATGCAGACTAAAGATTTTGAATGTCATCCATTCAAGAAAGAATAATCTTTGTGAGAGGAAGATTTACGATACTGGCTTGCAGCAGTACCCAAGGTCCAGTCTAATGGGTTTCTTCTATGCTGGAAGCAAGTAACAGTCCAATAACATGACTAGTGCTGTAAATCTCATTACACTTGCTGTGTTGTTCCATTTCAGTTAGTTATTTGATGTGTGATTTTTTTTTCTTATTTTTTTTTTCAGCGGATTATTCAAAATCTTTAATATTTCTACTACCTCTTTATAACTGACATGTTCACTTCGTACCGTGTTCACTGTACTCACTATGATCTCTTACCCTACACCATGCTAAAGCGTATTTTTAAAAAGCAGTTCTGTTTATAATTCCAAATTCTGTGTATTTTATGAACTTTGACACATGGAAATAAAAAGTTATCAAATAAGAATGCTTCAAGCTGATACGGAGTGTGCTGCTTCCAGCGTGGCTTAAAGCTCCTCCCAGAGTTGTAGCACCAAAAGGGGACATTCTTCATTCCAGAGTGGGAATTTACCTAACCCAGATAAGGAACCAGCATTCCCAAAGAAAATGAATTAGATGAACATCTGAAATTTATCTCAAGACCTAGTGAGAGAGTCAGAAGAGCATGTTGATCTTAATATAAAATGGAAATATATAAATTAAATATCTAAAGTATTACAGAATTTTTGATCACTTTGACCTGCTTGTTTTGAAGAAGAACTTTGTTTTAGGCAAGAACAAGCTTAAAAGGAAGTTAAGCAGAGAGGTATGAGGGGGGAGTGCTAATCATTCACAGTTCCATAACAGAAATAGAACATTTGACAAGCAGTAAGACTGACAGAATAACTCGCATTACAGGTATTTATTTACCCATGTTAAATTGCATAATTATGCTTCCAATTACTAGGAAATGTCAAATGTCTAAAAACAAATTCCAAGTATTCGTTATATTAATCTGCAAAAAAAATGGCTCTTTTGAGGGCAGAGCTAAAGTAAATTATGTGTTGAAAGGACTGATTTTTTGAACTAGCAATGAAAAATAATATCTCTTTACAAACTGCTAAAGTTTATTGCATTCCATTTGGTTTTGAGGTGCTCATGCATGTTTCACATATGTTAGTGTTCAAATACGTGGTTTGGTTTTGCTTTGATAGATTTCTTATCTTGAATATTCTTCTAATCCAGATTATTACTATTTTCTTGAAGTTTTAGAGAAAATAGTCTTTATCTCTCATGCCGTCTGTGCTGGTCAGTTTGTCCTTGCAGTTGCTCTCCGCCGTGCCTTTTGGATAGATGAATTACTTTAAACCACATCTGACAATGACTGAAAGTCTCAAAGATACAAAAACTTCGCTGGATATAGGTCATGAGTTGTGCTGTGCATAGAATTGCTTGCTGAGCTGTGGACTTGATGTTTTGTGGGAGAAAAGTTGTAGGAAAGTTCACTGTTTTCGGTACTTGGGATCTTCTTCAGTCTGCTATGAACTATGGGTTTAGTTGGGCTGGGGTAGGTCATGTCTGTGCATTTCTCACTCTGATCCTTTGGACGTGAATTTGTGAAATATTGCGACAGCTTTTAGATGGGTAGACTGGGATGGTAGGATTCTTGACTGTACAGAAATTTGGAAAAAAGAACCTTATTTGCTTTACACTGATCTGAGACTGAAAAAGATGATAAAGGTGTATTTGTTGTCAGTTTACACAGCAAGCAATATTCTGCTGGAAACAAGGAATGTGATCTTTTATTTTCTTAATCCTATTTAAACTGACAGAAAAGATACTCAAATCTGCAAGTTTGTCTAAGTGGCAAGTGGTGTCAGTAATCACATTTAAGATGACCTCAGAAACTGCCTTTATTAGCTGCTATATCAGCTACAGACTTCATCTTTCAGTGACTATCAGTAACTTGCTTTGTCTCCTGAGAGAGTCCTTATATGTTACTTCTGTCAGCTCCTCCTCATGCTCAAGCTGGGAAGAATTAGCTTATCCTCATGGAAGTTTCAACAGTGAGTAATTTTTTTTTTTTTCAGTATTAAAAATTCTGCTCAAAACAAGCCAAGTTATTTGACAAAGCTGTTCTTAAATGTTAAAGCTTGTTGGTAATATACTATTACTCTCACATTTGGGAACAGGTCTTTAAAATGAGATTTCATAGATGTAGAGATACGTGATAGATACAGATGTAATATTAGGTAGATAACTAATAATCAGTATACTTCAGAGGGAGCATCTGAAATTTATGCCTTTTGTTTTTCTCTTGCATTGAGAATGCTGGTCTTATTTCATGTTTTTCTCAACAAGTACTAAGTCGTACTTTCCTCCTTTATAGTCCTTCATCTTTAAATCCCACCAAAAACTTAAGAAATACTTTCCAAAAACAGAAAATATTTTTTTTTTGCCAAACTTTTACCCTACGTTATGTGCACTGCAAGAGCGTGTAGGAAACCCAGATATGGATTCTGTAAGCACAGTACAACTTAAAAGTGATCTCAGTCCTGTAGAGAGTCTCGGTTAGCCCTAAGTAATGTTACAACCTTTCTTTTGTGTTTTATCCCCCACAACATCTCTACCTTACATGACTGCAAACTGTGACTCGATTTTACATTTCTTAGGGAAAGAATTTGGAAAAAGTAAGGGGTTTGGGGGAAATGAAAAACAAAACAAGAAAAGGAAGACTGAAAAAGACATTCAAATGCCTGGTAGATGAAGGAGATTGTCAGTAAAGAGTGGTATTTACCTAAGTTACATCATTTCTATTTATCACTGATACTGTTCGCAGAGAACTAAGCCTATTGATGTAGTAGGTAGTTTTCTGGGAAACAGGTTAAAAAATGGTAATTCTGTTTGTATCAGGCTACTTTATTAGTTCTTTTTTTTTTTTTTTTTTCCTTCTTCCCTTCAAAACTGTTTGACAGATGCTAAGGTTAATGAATATTAATCTTACTTTGGCCTTTTCCTTGGGTTGCTGACAGTTCCTTCTGCACCACGGGGACCTTTCTTTTCTAACTCACTTGGTATTTCGACAAGAAGTGGAGCATCTGATGGAACCTTCTTCATGAATAAGTGAACCCAGTTGGAACACAGCCAAACACTGTCAGAACTGGCTCCCTAAATCCCAGTCTTATGTTTTACCATGCTATGAGAGATTAGATTCATTAACCTCTCATTAGAAACATGTCAAGGCTAAAATCCCACAGTATGCTGGATTCAGCCTATTAGAAATCCCAAAAGGCCAGTTAACATTAAAGAATTAACATTTCTTATTCCAGAAGTTAATAGTAGATTCCTCATTTGGCTCCATTCCATTTAATTGGTATGGTAACATGTTAGGTGCTTTTTCCTTTCGAATTAGCAGAAAATTCATTAATCCAGGCAGAACTGTTTGATAAAAATCTTTTATCGTAGTGGAAATACAAGCACTTGCAGTATAAGAATGTTTGTTTCGTTGTTACATTTTTCTACAGATATATATAGAGAGAGGGCATTGCATGTATAGAATATGGTGCATATTTTACCTATAACACTTGAAAGAGTTATCTCTGCAGCAGTGATATCTTAACTTAAACAGAACTTCCTATTTATAGAGGATATTAAATCCTATTTGAGCAGATCCAAATGCATACAGATATTAAAGCTCTATGTTTAATTCCAGGTGGAGTTCAGAGTATTAGGTGATATGAAACATCTCTTCTGTTGCCTTTTGACCTCAGGCGCTTTCTCCTCTAATGAGAAAAAGCATTGCGAGATAATTTGAGTAAGATGGAATTCATTCTGCATCAGTCACATTACGTAGCTTCTGCTCAAGCTTGATGCGAATGCCTGTTAAAATCCATAAAACAAGTAGCAAATGACCCTTTACTAGCAATACATCTTTCTGCGTATTCATCTGCTACTGTGAGCAAAAAAATAAATTTCCATCTCGTGTGGTTATTATAAGAAGCATGAAATAATGCTTTTGAATCACTTAATGTCCTTGCTTAAAATGAAAAACAGTATTTTCAAAGACATTGCACTTTGTTATGCAGAGCTATGCTTCTTAGCTACCATTATTAGGATATTTGGCTGCTGTTTCAAAGTATGTAGGAGTTGAGCACAGGGTCATTAATAGGGAAATGAGAAAGTTAGACTGGTGGAGCCATGCTCAGTCCTCCCTGAGACAGAAACAGCAACAGCCACCAGAAAACCCCAAGTTCAAGGGGATCCTGTATCCTCTCCTTGCCAGGCTGAAGGCAGTAGCTTAAAGGAAAAGAGCGAACAGAGGCAAGTCCATGCTCAGGGCAGAAGGAGAACCCCTCCTTGCCCACCTCATCTTCCCAGGTGCCTCTGTACAACGGCTGTGAGGCTCTGGATGAGGAAGGCCAGTCAATGGATGATGCGTGTGATGATCCATCCACACCAGAGATGTTGCTAAGGTCAGAAGGGACTACGTCGGTATCATGACCACCCCCACAAGGAAGAGAAGGTGGGTTACAGTGGTAGGTGACTCCCTTCTGAGGGGAGCAGAGGGTCCAGTATGACAGACAGATCCTCCTCTTAGCATTACTGACTGATTTCACATAAAAAGGATTTTACTTTTGTAGTGCTCCTTGAGGTTTGTTGTTGAATGACATTATTGCTGATATGATTTTAAGGACCTTCAGTCTTCGAAGTCTTTAAATGTAAACACTTACTGGGGCTCTACTTCTGTATTTTTGGCACTAAATACATTCTTTTGAAGTTGATGGGCTTCTCTGTTGGGTTTTAAAGGTTTAGGGTTTTCTTCCTTTTTCATTTCTCACAAGGGGCAGTGCCTACTAGGGATACAGTTAAAAAGATGCAATAAATCTCTGAGTTCCTTAGTGCATAGTGTAAAAAGGAAATATAAAAAAATGCCAATTTTCTACTGCACCATCTTCAGGGAGTAAGGTTTCTATTACACACAGTGTATTGTGTTAAAAGGCCAGTTGAAAATTAAAGGCAGTTGTTCCTGACCTCTCTGCACAGTCACAATTCAGCTTTAATTTTATATTCTTTCACCTCTAGATACCTTGAACTCCTGGATATAGCACTGATCGCAACACGTGCTGATTACATTTGCCATGACCTCTAAATAACACAGGGCCACATAATTTTCTTTCTCCTAGCGGTTCATTCTTTTAGTGGAACTTTGTTGCAGCCGGGAAGGTTCTTCAGCTGATGACAGTGCACCAATGAGCAGTGTCCTTTGGTGAAAGTACAGGTTGCTGATCATACATTGTATCTGCTGTTATTAATTTCCGTGAGAGCTGTGTCTGCATTACATCCACGTGAATGGGCATCACAACCTGTTATACAACAATTATTTTAAAAGGTTTGAGAAAGAGTAGTTGTTCTCTGGAAATACTTAGTTTTAGTAGTTGTCAAGTTGATGTTTTCTTTCTATATGTACTCTTGTGTTAGGCAAGCCAAGAACACATTGATGTCAACGGGTATGACATTTAAGTTAGTTGCGCAGAACACTTCAAATCATCCATATATGATACTGAAGCTTGGAAACTCCTCATGCTAGAGAAGAGAGGTTTCCTAAGGGAGCCTTCCAGATACTTGCCATTCTACTGAAATACCCGCGAGCACTTTCATAAGCATGTCTCTGTCACGACTTGCATGTTTGCTTTTCTCTTTCCTTTTCTGGTCTTGATGAGTGATTCTGCTTAAACTTCATCTCACGTCCTTCTCCCGCAGGAGAACTTGCTTTTAAAGCCACTTCTGAGTCATCTGCTGATGTACAAACTGTGATTATGTAGCAGGCCCCTGCAGTGGTGTTTGCCTTCTGAAAGTTGAAAACTACCTCCTACTTGTTTACTGTCCTTATTCTTTTCCAACTTTGGCAAAATAATCTTGCACCTTTGGAACTTTAAGATGTCCAGTATTTGCATCAGTAATGTTTACCGAGCGATCGATTCTTAACCTGGCAATTGGTGCCAATCCAGTGGTTCTGTATCGTTTCTGAACAGCTCCTGTACTAAGGCGAGTTCCTTCCTACGCACATGGAGGAATGATCCTGGGAGGCAGGCCACGTGTGGTGGTTGTAAATGGATGTGGATCAGCTCTGTGTCCTCTACAGTCACTAACCAGCAATGACACTGTTGTGCATTTTCAGAGCTAAGACAAGTCGAACCTTCCCATGGCTGCCTTTTACATTCAGTACTCGTTCTTCTTAATAGAAGCTTATGTAAGCTTTCTATTTTTGTCTCATTCTAGCTGTGCTATATGAATAACTTTTAATACTTTCTAATAGCAGTGAAATTGCAAATAGACGCTTCAGGGCATTTTCTTACTCAGCTTTGCTAATGTCTGCAATTCACGAAGATCTCTGTGGTCAAACTGACTGTTCCCCTCCTGTCATTCAGCCCTGAGTGGTGAATTGACATTCAGAAGCTTGTAGCTAATTGTACTGGCTAAGTAGTACACTTTCTTTAAGAGCGGCTATTAGCAGAGGCTATACTTAGCATTTTATGTATTCTTTCAAGAAGATGCAATTTTGGAAGTGATACCCAGGGAAGAGTGGGTCAACATCTCTCAAATGATGTCGGGTAGATGGTCCTTGAGCGGTGCCAGAGCGCCAGTACTAGAGGGAAGGGTGTAGTGGTTGTGATGGACTAACAGAAACAGAACTGCCTCACATAAGGGAATATTTCAAGATCTTACAGATATTATTAAGGCATAATATTTTGACTTCTCTAAAATGAGAATTAACTTGCCTTCAGGGAATAAGTGGTTTAAAGGAGACTGCAGGTTCTTGTATCTGAATCACTAGCTTGAATAACACGGGCCACAAAATTTGCTGTAAACTCTGTATGCGTTAGGACAATTTGACTTTAATTGTGTCAGTATCTGAGATGTCTGTTAGGTATTCAAAGCACTGAGCGTGGTCACTCTGGTTTTTGTAAGTCGACCTTTGCAACTTAATGTGTTCATAAAAAGACTGGGAGACGCTTCACCGTTGCTTTATGATTTAAGGGTAGCGCTTACTGCCTACAAAGAATTCCTGGCTACTACCACCCTGCTGTAGTTGCTGAGAGCTGTTGGTATTCTCAGTACCTTCTTGGCTGCGTTGGCAGTGACTGCACAATGTACTGATACCTGACTGCTTTTCACCACCATCCCCATCTCTTGCTCTTCTGTGTGTTTTCTTTTTATATCACAGGCTGTAAATATCCATCCTTCATGTAATTTCAAGGAAAAAATAACGTGAAGGATGCAGCAGTCATCTAAGGGCTGAGGACAGGCAGAACATGTGTGCCCAGGATTTGAAATAAGATTCTTCCTCTCTGAGGAAATACAAACTGGGCGCAAGGGTGCTGGGTGTTGGGCTGGTATGTACTCTATTAAGCATGCACTAGTGTGCTGTGCGGAGGCTGCTGAAGCACAACGTTGGTGGGCTGAGGAAAGGGACAGAGCTGTACACCATCGCTTACAGCAGTTCTTAAAAGTGGACTGCTCTGGACTTCATTTGAACTGTTGTAGTTCCAGTATCGGGGCAAGGTAGTGCACACAGCTTCCCTTTTGTTTCTTTGAGTAATTCCGAGGCGCTGCTGTATCTCAGCTATGTGCAGAGCTTTTTGTAATCTCAAGTTTAGTGTTCCACTGTCTCTAGTCTTGTGAGCTACTGTCAGAAACAGACACAATCCCTCTTACTAAGCAGAAGACTGTACTTAAATTCTTCATGATGTTTCTTCAGCAAATTTGACTTTTTCCATCATACAGGTTTCCTGTACAACCATCTCTCTTGTTCATCTTCCTTTGTAACAAACACTGTCATAATCAGTGAGTCTCCACAAGCAAAGAATATGGAGAGGGAGACCTCACATCTGGTAATAAAAGAAACACAAGCTCAGGAGGGACTGTTTCATGACTGACAGTGCACTCCTACATTATTAACCCAAGCTGGCTGTTGTAAACACTCAGTGATTTAGATTTTTTTTTTTTTTAAAAAAAAACAACCAGCAACCTAGTTGTTCTTTAGATGTCTTATCCTTTATATTACCCTGTAATGCAGTGTTTTTGCAGCCCACGCTGCTGGTGACAAAGAGTTGTTGTTTTTGCTTCTTAATGGAAAATTGCCTCATCAAATGACTGATTTCCTTGGCAAAAGATAGTTTTGTATTATTATGTCTGTATGAGAGGAGAGCTTGGTGCGTGTTCTGTACCTGAACTATTGCATCCTACCAGTTCAAAGACAGCATTGATACAAGAGGTAAGTTGAATGGTGTGATAGGAAATGCCTATTTCAGATGTGCCTGGGACATTTCAGGGGCTGAATACGTTTTTGTGATGATAGATATAATTTAGCCAGATAGCACATTATTTTTTCTAACTGTTCTGTGATATTTCTCTGTGCTTATTTCAGAATTCGTGTGAGTGCCCCCATTCTTGTGTCCGTTAATAATATTTAATGAAATGACCCATCTTGTACCAATTGTATGGAAAATATGCTTGTATAGTGGTCTGCTAGGTAATGAAAATGTAAGTCATTAACTTTCCGATTTACTGAGGGAAGCGTCCTCTAGACTTCAGTGTAACACATCAACCTTTTGATTTAAAGACAGAGAAATAGCAGTTCACTCTCATTCTCCACACAGAGCCAAAAAATAAGGGATGGGCAGGAATAGCTTTGTTGCTTTACTCCTTAGTAAACTCCTTGGACTCCTTACATTGCCATTGCAAAAAAACTGTCTGAAGTTATGGGTAAAATATACTTTATTAATTATTTAGGATTAATTCAGCTTTTAGTTTAAAGAAGTTCATTATTCTGAGCAGGTTTAATGAGAGTGGCTGGGGCGCACCTTCTGGTACGTTTGACTTCACATTAGGGAGTCTGTCTTACTGCTTTAGATGAATTGGCTGTACTCATCTCTGCGTGCCAAAAAGTCACATTCATAGGAAGATGTTCCCATTTCACTGGGAACATGACATGCACTGAGCTGGGGCTGTCAGCAGGGCCTGGTAGAGCTGGGACCATAGTGCCTCTCTACTGTTCCCTGACCACTGTAAAATCTTTCCTGCAGTGTGTATCCAGCTGTAGATTTTTTTTGTCACTTCAGTGCAAATGAACGGTCAAGAAAGGAAAAGGTTGGCAAGTAAAGTAATTCTGATGTAGCACTACTTGAGGGTCAAGGGGAAAAGGATATTTATTAAGAATGCATACACAAGTTCGTCTGCTTTCTGAGATTTAGAAGAGGAAGCCCATGGAACAACGCACAAAGGCATGAACTTGAGCACTTTCTGAAGTGGAACAGGCAACTACACAGGAAATAATATAAATATGACTTTGATAGATTCTGATGTCTGCTTTTTCGAGAAGCTTAAGGGGCTGTGGTACTGTCACATTGAGTGTGTGCATCTATTTATATACATTCTGTCAACATTCTTTCTTTGCTTGTATTAGAAATATGTGCTGCTTGCCCTGACTATAAGGACTTTGCTGATGAGCACTTTAATTAATTCAGCGAGGGACTGGACTCTACTTATGGTTCTCTTATTGACTTCTGTAGCCATTGGCAAATTGCCCAATATCTGCATTTCTAGTATTTGAAAACATTGGTACTTATTCTTGTATAATGCTTCTGGGGGAAGCTAGCTTTAGAGTGAGAAATTGCTGGATAAATTCATGTTTATTTGTATTAAACCCATCAGTCTAGGTTTTCTTCCGTATTTAGTTCCTCAGGCAGATGCTCAATTCAGTAATATCTTCTTTCTGGAACAGTTTCCAAAATTATTTTCAGGGGACTGATTGTGATATTGAGAGTAGAGGAGAGATAGAAAGCAAGGAATCGCGTATTTTTTTCAATTATTCATACTTTGCCCCCGTGTAGAGCAGAATTTAGCTCCAAATACAGTGGTACTTTGTTTTATAGCATAATGTCCTGACAGACGTGTGCTCATGGAAGGAAAAAGTGATATGAGTCCAGAAACACACTGGGAAATACATTGGCTTTGAAAGTAAGAGAACACCATTTTTCAAGGAGGATTTAAACCAAATATTAAAGCTGTCAAGGGTTAGGGCTAGGATGGCCACTAGATGAATGACAAACACTTCTCTCTTCCCAAAGGGGAAGAAAAAGAGAATAAGGGAAAGAGATTAATGGATTGGAAAAGAAAACTAAAACAGCTTTAATGAAAATAATAACAATAAAATGAAATATATACAAATACATAGAAACCCAATATTGAACCCAACTCCCTGAAGGTAATTCCATCACTGTCACCACTGATGCTGTGTAACAGGCACTGAGCAAGTCCCAGACTGGAATTAGCAGCAGATGGGAACTGGATTCAGGAGCTAGATTCTGGAACTGGATTCAGGAACACATGGGATTGAAAGCAGAACAGGCAGAGTCCTCCTTGGCCATCAGCCATTGAAGAAGAGGCTTGATTCTTGTGATCCCTCAGCTTTATACCAAATACAAAAAATACATGGGATGGAATCCCTCGTTGGTCAATTTGGGGTCACCTGTCCTGGATGCTCATGCCCGCAGGTGCCACCTTTGACTCACTGCACCCCAGCATGAGGCACAAGATTGAGCAGCGACCTCGGTCTGCACAGGAGCAAGTAGAAGCAAGATCCTTTCTGCACACCCCAGTCCTTGGCAGTGACTCTAATCATGGAGCGTTATCACTGCTGGAAGCAGAGACTGTGAAAATCTGCCGGTAACTTCAGACAGGGCGGTTAGTTAGAAGAGACTGAGCTGAAAAGTAAAACTACTGAACAGAAGTAGTTCTGTTCTAGTTCAAACCAGGAAAAATGCCTTTGTTTTTTAATTGAAGTAAAATTTGGTCTTCATGCCTAATCAGCATTCGTGGAAAGCAAGTGACTTATTTGCTAGCAAAGATGCTGATAATTTTATCTACAAGAGAGAAACAATGGATAAAATATCTCTGAAACACTCAGTTTTCCATCCTTTCTAAACACAAAATACCTGGATAAAGGCATACTGGCTTTTTCTATCATGAAAGTTAGTGTGTCTGTAGTAGCAATGATGCCACTGCTTCAGTATTTTCACCATAGTGTTTTGAATTTGGTTTCACTAGAGGTATCCAGAACAGACTTACTTCAGAATATTTTCCTTTGCTATTTCATTAAAAAAATTACCAATCCAAAAATGTATAGCATACATAAATTAAGATGAGAATGTAATTGAGCGATTAGAGAAGTTCCCAGTGCAGTACCTTGCCCATTATGGTATGTTATGGACTACTGATGGACTACCACTACTATTAAATTTGACATTTCTTTGAGAGCTTTCCTTTTCAAATTTCTTGATGCTTATCTGTTTAAAATCTGTTTTCAATCTCATGCCTACCGAAAAACTATGACACTGGTTCAATTTCCTTTTCGCAGATAAACATGATACTAATTTGTGTGTGTGATCTTGTCAAAGAAAAACTATGACTTTCTATCTAATATATGATGAAGGGAATTGACAAGTTCAAGAGGCCTTAATCAGAGTTATCAAAATGAAAGGATTAGGTACAGAAAATTATTTATAATCAAACAAGATACCACACTGTTGAAGAAAGATTTAAATTAATATCATGGGAATAATGACCTACAGATTTGAGTCTATAATAGAAAGTGTGTAACTTCTACACGTGTTATCAGCAGCTGGCTGCAGGTTCACCAGATTCTGATTTCTATGAGTGTCTGTGAAAACAGGCTCTGATGTTACGAAGTACTGACAGAAAAACACATGCAGTGTGGTGCAGTTCAGGATTCAGACTTGTACATGGTTGTGTAAGTCCCTGCAGTGATCTCTGCTTAAAATCCCATTTTAGTCAAGGAAGTCTAGAGGTACATAGGCACTGGAGGACTGCTGGTGAGATCAGCAGGGACAGCCTCCCACAGCCCACCTTCTCCAGCCATGAGGCCAGCTTGCAGGGATTTTAGACTCTTCATCACTTTAAAGTTGTCTTCTGCCCATAAGCCGAAGTCCTTCACAGTATGTTACGACAATTGATCAATTACTATGTGTTAGTTATTATTTGTTTATTAATTTTTGCTAAAACTAGTGAAGCAAAGTAATAATGCTCAGTGAAACACTTATTTAAACAGGGAGAAGATCAAGTACTAGGAGATGCATTCAAACACATCCTTCACTCAGACACATACTTCACTCATACATGACTAACAGAATTAGATTGGGTTGGAAGGGACCTCTGGAGATCATATTGTCCAACCGCCCTGCTCCACTAGGGTCACCCAGAGCAGGTTGCCCACGATCATAGTCAGGCAGCTTTGGAATCTCTCCAGAGAATGAAACTTCACAAGCTCTTTGGGCAGCCTGGTCAAAGGCTCTGGCACCCGAGTAGCAAAGAAGTTTTCCTTCCGTTCAGATGGAACTTCCTGGGTTTCCATTTGTGCCCATTGCCCCTTGTCCTGTCACTGGACACCACGGACAAGGGTCTGGTCCCATCCTCTTGACCGCTGCCCTTTGCCTATTGATCAGCACTGATCAGATCCCCTCTCAGTCTGCTCTTCTCCAGGCTAAACAGCCCCAGGGCTCTCAGCCTTTCCTCATCACAGAGATGCTCCAGTCCCCTCAGCATCTTCATAGTCCCTTGCAATTACATGTTCTGTACAGCCCATGCCATAGCTACACCAGAGGAGCTGCACTCCCGTGGAATTTCAGTGACAGCTGACTGCAGGAGAGCCCCATCTTGGCTGAGATAACTGTTGAGGATGGACTTCTGCTTTACCATTCAGTACATAAAATCACTTCAACCAAGGTCCAGTAATCAATGGTGTGAATCTGTGCTTTGATGCTGTCTCCCTTGAGGTTGTGTCTCTGCACCTAAGTTGTGCCTGCTGGCGGCTGTTCTTCCAGCGGGTTTTTGAAGAATTTTGGCCAAAATAATACAAAAAGTTTGCCTAGATTAAAGAATTCATCTGTCCGTATTTCATTCAGATTTTAGTTACTGCACATTTTGGTGCCCTTTAATAAGAGGACATTTTTGATCTGTCTTTTTGCAAAAAATAAAACTCCATGGCAGATGAACAGAGGAGCAGTCACCTCAACTAGCAGCAAAATAAATTGTCAGCTTTCTCTCAATCAGCTGTTTCCATCAGAACCAGCAACTGTTTCAAAGAAAAGAGGGCATTCTCTGTTTGGTTTGGGTGGTTTTTTTTAGTATACAAATCTTATTGCATTCGGATATTCAGGTAATTAAAATGCCGTAACAATTTTCACATTTCATTGCCTAATTAACAGCAATAAAGGCCACACTAAATCAGGATGAATCTGTAATTTTAGCACTAATCACACGAGTGTGAGTGTCAGCATCCTGATGAGATGCACAAATCTGGAGGTAATGAGGCTGTGGCTGTCTGGGCAATTAGAGCAAGTGCTGGCACAAATTGTACAGCAAGGTTTATTCCCATTTTATTAATTACATGCTTGCAAAGGGACTTGTAACCAACTCGAATTACTTTATTTTGTGCAATTCATGCTCCAGCTATGAATTTGACATCTGAACATGAAGTTGGGTTCCCCATACCTCCTTCAGAGCACAGCCCACAACAGAACCCCCCAATGCCCTGAAATGTTTGTTTAGATGTGAAAACTCTGACATTCCAACATACAAGGTGTTGAAAAGCTGATGGCAGCACAGCTGGATGGTGGTCATTTAGTGGTGAGGGTGCTGTCCTATAGAGGACGTCAGGGCCTTCTGAGATGGAAAAGGGTTTCCGTAATGCCGAAGTTAAGAGCATGACAAATGAAAATGTTTGGGACGCAGATAATGACTGGTATAATGTTTTCAACTATGAAAAAGTACAGTTTTGCATTGTAGGCTAAATGCATTTGCATTTAGGCTACAGCCTAAAAAAATGCTGATTTGAACTTCTTGATCGATGTGAGGTTGGCTGGTTTTATGAACATATCACACCAAGTTCATCTGTGTTTTGGATCAAGGTGATTGAATGATTTGTGCTGATTCTATCCTGAGGCTGAATAATAATTTTTTTTGGTAATTTGGAGGTTTATGTGGTGCCTGAATTAACTTTTTGAAACATAGACACATTTGATGTTGATAGCTAAGGATGTCGGTGATCTTTCTCCCACTGCAGTCTTCTATAATTAATGTTCATCACCCAAGTATCATACTTTAGACTTCTGTTCTCAATGCTACTTGACTGGTACATGGAGAATTTTCTGTAACATGCTCACAAAATCACCATTCATTGTATCTCTATTCAGTTTTTATATTGTATTAACATTTCTAAGCAAGTAGTTAATATGAAATCTACTATCATTGCCAAAAGGATTGCTTACAAAAGGTTAAATGAATTATATTTCCTGGGCTTTGGTTGTCATGATATTCAGAACTTGTGAAGGTGCCAGTGAGGATTATCTTCAGTAGCATAAGCAGCATCTTACAGGAAGAACCCTGACAGTCCCACAGCATGTAACAATTTATTCTTTTGCACTAGATAAAAGGTTGGTACTGGCAAGTAACTCCTTGTATCAGGACTTAATGGCTAAAAAGTTCTTCCTGACCGCATGGATTCTTCTTCTTTTATAGCCAGTGTTTGGATTTGTACCAGGCGAGACTACCGTAGATACTACTTCCAGTTTCAGATAGTCACCAGGAAAAGCTGCCATTACCTTATAATGGGTCATGTTCTTGTTAAAAGACTGTATGAACAGCCTTCCTGTGTGTGGAAAAGCTGTACATTGGTTTAGGTGAGAACTGTCTTAATCACAACAAAACCTTGAGGCATTTGCTTGCACCTTTGCTTTATACAGGCTTGTGGTTTTGCTCATTTTTCCAGTCTTGTTAGATCTTCTATTTTTTTGCACTGAATTTAAACAGAAACCTTTTAAAACCTACAGTGGTACGAAAAGTTGCTTCTCCATCTGGGGTTTCTTGATCAGCCCAAGTGGACTTTCTCCGGTGCTCTGCAGATAGTCTGTGTCATTAACCAACATCAAGGTACAACTGAAAACATACCAGTGATTGCCAGCGTAAAGTCATTAATTGCATCTTCATCAGCTACTAACAGATGGTGTTAGCAGAGGTTCATTTTGATCTTTCATGACACTTGCTGACTGCTACTTTAGGAGAAAATTTTCTCTGCTTAGTTTCTTCTTTGGCAAAACTTGCTTCGACTTAAAAGTTGCAGTTTGACAGAGGTGTGCGTTTGACCCGTACTATAAGACTGGCTGTTCTGTCTCAAGATGCCGTACGTCAGGATCCTTGATTTTAGGGTTCCGTTCCCTGGTAGAAGGTTTTGAAAATCATAAGGCTCCTGGAGTTTTTGCCCTGAAAGGGCAGGTGATAGGCTGCATTGTAACCCACATGGGCAGTGGCTGTGTGCTCTGCTCTTAGCTTATCCCTACTCTTTGATGCATAGCAGGTGTGTCCTCTTGACTCCATCCCAGAAGAAAAATTTCCACTGGAAGTTAGGTCTTTTTCTCAATTTTTGTTCTCATTTAGATTTCCCCGCAAAGTAATTAGATGTTTCCTGAGTTCAGCCTTGTCATATAGTTGTACGTATTCTGTGACCTTTTCTTTGGCTTTATGAATGCTCATATTATTTCAGAATGTATTGATTGTTTACATCCCAGTTCTGATGTGCTGTAATCAGGAGCTGAGACTCTTTTTCTTTTTTTTTTTTATAAAGCTCTGTAAATCCAAGAAACTTACAAGACTTGGAAACAGAGCACAAGAGGAAAGGAAACTTCAGGCTGTGTTTTATCTTAATATTTATCTTGTATACTGATATAAATTCTCTTATGCAACTTATTTTCTTCAGTTATTTTGGTTGGATAGAACAGAAGAACTTGATTAGCTAGAATATTGAAAGTGGTGTCAAAACTTACCCCATGACATTGGTCCTGGGGTCCTGGACCAGGCGCAGGATGAATTACATCCAGCCACCATCCTAGCTCGTAGGAGCTTCAGATGTTTCTTTTTATCTCAAACATGGAACTGAGATCCAGAAACGTGAATTCTCTTAAATCTCAGAGAGGCAGAGTTGGAGCCAAAATTCTTTTCCCTGATTCCAATCATTGTGTCTATGCAGAATTAATGTTCTAATAATCTTTGTAAATTTGTGCACTGCGCTGGTGAAATTCTAGGAAACGCTCAGAAAATGAGAGTGTAAAAGGGTCTGGAGTGGAGGCAGCAGCTCAACTCTGAGAAATGAATCTGTTTTGTTTCCTACAACTCATAGATGGCAGTACTAATCATCTATCTGCTTAGTAGGTCGTCTTCATCCCTTGATGTCTATGTAGGTAGGCTTAAAAGATGCCTTTTTGAAGGGTAAAAAGTACTGGAACACTATTAAAATTGAATACTTATGTTCATTGGATGAGATGATCTAAAGTAATACACGTAAGATTCTAAAACAGTAATATGAATTGCAATCGAGCTCGTTTTTTATGACTTGATGAGCTCATACTGGCTTTGAAAGCACTCAGGCTTTTGTACCATAAACTATTATACTGAAATGTAATTATCCTGTTGAACTGTGGCTAAAATTCTGTGTTACTTCATTCATTATTCAGAAGACTGTAGCCTTAATAGTAGCTTAAGATACATGTCGTGTATTTGTAATGCATTAATTCTCTTTCAGCATTGATCAATGCTTAACGTGTAATTAGCAAGGAGATTTAACAGTCTGCTAGGACGATACCCTCTGTTGCGTAACTGACGTGCTCATACCTCACAAAATCCATGGTAGAGAGAGGCCACAAGATAAAGTTTGTTGTAACTGCACTGCTGTTGTTGGGCAAGCAAAGCTACTGTGTTGCTGGATTTTGGAGGGTAGTAGTTGTGATGTGTATTAGTATAAAGTTGGTACTGGCCAGCAAAGGGACATAACAGCTTTAAAATGGTCCTTAGATGATCCATAAATATAACTGAAATTAGATGCCTCTTTTGTGTGGGCGTGTGTCTGTTTTGCTGTCTTACAATACCCTCCAGCACCAGGATAATTGGAAGGTCTAGAGGGCCTTGTTGCTAGAAACACCCTCCCTGCCTTTATTCAGCTTGCACACTTAATAAATAAAGTAATTAACAGGTGTAACAAGCTGTTCTCCGCTGTTGTGCTGCTGTTCTTCATGCAAAACCTTTAAGGAGGGGTGCTGCAGAAATGCCTACTGTACAGCGGTGCCTGAGGGCTTCATCTGTTCAGGAAGACAGTGTTGGAATATCTACAGAAGAAATAACCGAATGAATTAATAAATAGACACTATATTCATTTGTGGAATTTCATTCACTATAGGAATTTCTGCAAGTATAAACCTGTTTCAGAAGAATACTTACTTGGCCTGTGCTCCTCACTGGTGAACACCTCGGCACTACTGACCAGAGCAGATAATGATAAAATAGTTGCACTTGGTAGTATGAGTTTGAAACCCTGACGTAGAGACAGCGTTTAACAGATTGTAACAAGGAAAATCTTGATGATATTCATTATGTCATATTGGGTTGTTCTGAGAGCATTGGAAGAGTTGATAATGTAATATGGACATCTGCAGTACAGCACAGCAGACAGCTGTTCGTATGCAGCAGTTAAGAGCTCTTTTAATGAGCAAAAATACACTCTTGATGTATTTAAACACAATTTTCCTACTATAAGCAATTAGAATAAATTGTTTATGGAGAAAATGAGAAATTTCTGCACATCAAACAAGACCGGTTTATCCCTTGAAATAAAATTCAAGTAAAATGACATCATATCTAATAATAATTGTGAAATCTCATCATTCTTATAATTTTTCAGAGCAAATACTTGCTTAGCCCTGTGAGGTTTTGAAAGAGCTGTGATAAAGGCTTGCACAAAGATGCTGTGGTAATCTCTAGTCAGCCCATCAGAGCACTGACTTCTGTGGTCACTAGTTATCAGACCAGGACACTTGAAAGGCTTTTAGTTTTTTTGATTTTTCACGTTTTTAAAAAGGTTGTTCTGACTGCAGCTGGAACCTCATCTACCGTTTCTCGTAGGAGCCGTTAAGAGGTACAAACTATCGTGTTATCACGGACTGCACAACCACAAACAGTTTCCTGTAAAAGGAATCTCAGACAGGCGGTGCTCAGGAATCACTGCTGCTGTAGTACCTGGGAAGCATCACAAGCATCACTGACAGCAGCAGCTGCAGCAATTAAACAGTTTTTATTGATGATCTGCGATAGCTAATAAACTTTTAACAAGCTATAAAATACCCCATGGATCAGTCTCGCTATTAACAGGCTGGATCATAACCAATACTTATTAATTCTAACTAACATTATTGTTTGGAAACGGAAAGAGTAAGTGGACTGTATGCCAAGTGGAGACATCATTCCAAATAAATTCTGGTAGTTTAGGGAATATTTATCATTTACTTCAGCAGATGAAGCAATCTCTTTGAAAAGCAGGGTTTGGAGGCATCGTTTTAGCTTTCTGTGTCATTAAGCCAAGGATGAGACTTTGAGCTGTGAAATTGCAGCACAATCCCAGGAAAACTGATGCAGGTTTAGGGGCATAAGGGGGTGTTTGCGATAGTTCTGTATGACACAAAATCGTGCTTAGGGGGAAACACCATTCAAACCCACAAGGCTTAAGTAACTTCCGTAACTACTTGCCTGCTATATTTTTATCGGATTGAATGTTATTTTTCTCAAACAAAATGGCTATTTAATGGCACACACTGGCATTTTGTTTATCTAAGGATAAATAGAAGGCTATTAGGGGAGTATTTAAGGATTAAGAAGTAGTAGAAAGTAAAATGCTGACAGATACTGCTTAAAGTTTAAAAATACCCTAAATAGTAAAGAACACAAGACATATTTAATCAGTCTTATTGTTATAGGCTAAATTCACTGGGATTCCTGGAGTTTTAAGTGGGTGACTAATACAAGATATAGCTGTGAATTCTTGAGAGGTTCTTGCCAAATTTTCAAAGTGTGCCAGTGTCAATAATTTGCATTTAAAAAATTTCTGATGTCCCATTTATTTGTGATTAGTCCAGCAATGTTATTTTGGTGATACCATTACTGAAATATCAGCTCAGCTGAAAATCTAGATTGTTTTTCAGGGAAATTGCTGTGACTGTGTGTGTGCCTCTATGTACATCCCATTAGGCACTTAAAGACTGAAAGTAATTTTTGCTTAATTTATGTTTCTTTTTTTAGCGCTATGCACAAAAAGCACTTAACCTCAATGTAACATAAAGCCCGTGTATTAAGAGTTCAAACATGACATTCTTGCACAAAAATGTAGGCTTCCTATGTAATGTCTGATGTCTCTGATACAGAGCTTTTTCATGGCCCGCAAAGTTTTTCTTTATCCTTCTCCTAGTGCAGCATTCTAGTGGAAATTTTCTGCAGCTAAAGTAACTGATGATCTCAGAGTATTTTTATAAATATTTGCTTTAATGCTTTATAAATATTTGTTACAGTTTGCAAATGTTTGGAGTTGGCATTAAAAATATTTGTAGGTACCAGAGAAAACACTCCCGGTGTAAAGTACGTGAAAGACACTGTTACACACAACCCCCCCCACCGGCTTACCAGATGAGAAATACTGCAAAAAGAACAGAATCACACCTATAACCATCATGATGTTCCAGCAAAAATACTGCTTAGTCTACAGTTGTCCTAGAAAATCACTTCTGGTTTCTTGACAGTGAATTAATTGAAGACATAAATAAATGGCCTATAAAAGCCTCCCTACCAGGAAAGATTTGGAGTGAAATCTGTTACTACAACAACTTAAGACTTATCTCCAGGGTGAACAGGATGAATACAGAGACTGTAGGTAAATGAAGAAAGTATTCACTGCGTTTGACTTCAGCTGGTGTTTCTTGTTCTGACATCATTATAAACACAGTCTAAATTCAAAAGAATAAAGTACGTAAAATTACACTTGGTGGTAATTATGGTTCCATCTGCTCTGCAGTCAAGTACTGCAACTTTCTTATGTGAGCCATAACCAAGTATTTTTTCTGGTGTGTGTTCCAAGGAATAATGGAATGAGAGGCTGAGTGGAGTAAAAGAAAAATCCCTATTATAGATAGCCAATTCCTGTAAAATAGAAGGAGCATGCAGGTAAATTCTCCAGAACAGCTTACCAAGCTCTTTGACATAAGTTGAGATGTTTATTTTCCACTTGGAGTAGTTCTAATTAACGTAGTTAACATAGTGAGATTTCCTCAGGGATTTCACAGAAAAATTAGGTTTCTGCAGTTGGACCTTACCTCTAAAGCTTTGTAGGAGCTGGCGGCAAGACACCTGGACAAGCAATTGGAAGTGATGACACAGGCACCACTTGGTTCTGTCGCTGTGTATGCAGGTTGCTGGGTTGGAAGTTCACCGTGATCATTGTGCTCATACCTTTGCTGGGTCTTGGCTGTTTACAACACTGTCCTCGTACTTGCCTCTCTGATAGTTTTCTTGGAGGCAGATCCTTGTTTGTTCTCTGGTAATGGACTTGACTTTGCAACTGACTTCCATTGGTTCCAAGTTGAGCAACAAATCCTTCAAATTCACTGTTAGCACAGACTCTCCCTGAACTCCTAGTATACAGCTTAATTTTGCTGTTTGTCTTACCAGGTATTTGTGATACTTACAGGAAAAGTAAACAAGTAAATATCCGCTGGGACTTGTTAATGGGTCCAGGAAAACAAACACTCTTCCCTTGAGCTAGAGAAAGAAGCACACAGAAGGCAAAATAATAAGTGTCGATGTATTTCTTATAGTTCTCCTTTTGTTAGTAAGCATTATTTGAAGTTAACATCAGAGCCTCTAAAAGTTCATTATTCCTCTCCGGCGCATAGTATTTACTCTTCTGCTTAGAAGAGAAACAACCGTCCCTTTGCTGTTTTCTCCCAAAGAACCATTATGTGACTTGTCCTTTTATAATCCTTTGTCTCTTTTTGTCTCTTTTTCTGAGCATCAAAGTTAATTCATGTATTTAGAGCCTGTTAGAATTTAAATGTAAAGTGAATTTTGTCTTGTATAGCAAGCCCTCCTGCGGGGCTACTCCCTCAGTGTAGCTGGTCAGCAAATGAGTCTTTATTGCATCTGACCTGGGAGACCAGATGCTGCTCTGATGAGAACTGCAGTGTGTGTGTGCCCTGAGGCCCTAACTGGGGCTACATTTTCATAACCTTAAGCAAAATTCATAACTTAGTGACATTCTCTGGATCGTCTGGTGTAGTTGATGGAAAATGCGTCTTGAAGAAATGAAATTTGGATGACATATTGGGGGGCATGTTCTGTCACCTGTAATGCAGAATTAATGAGAAAAGGTTCTGTGACATTGTTTATGGGCAGAACCTGGCTGGAATGGCAATGCGGGGCTTGTTAAGGCAAGCAAAAGCCATATGGTATTTGCAATGGCATGGTTGTGAAAGAAGCAAATGAAGACACTTCTATTTATTACTTTCACAAAATGAAGTTTGTCACTGCAAGGATTCTGGAATCCATTTCTGTTTAAGTCTACAAATATTATGCTTCATTATGAGGAGACAAACGGCATTCATCGTTTTTACATTGTTGCTAAAAGACTAAAAATGTGCTTACAAAAGCTGAAAAAGAAACATGAGGTGCACTGGGTTGTCCAACTTCATTAGGATTATGTTTGTAAAGCCTGTTTCTCTACTTTGAAAAGCTTCATTTTCTCTGTTCATGTAGCTATTTACCCTTTTCACTTGTGCACAATGACAAGTGGCTTCAAAACACTGGATTTTTATGCACCTCTGTAGTGAAATGGAGAAAATGAACTGCATTGAAATATTTCCGTTTCACAGACAAGACATCATTTGAGTTTGTTCTATTTCCTATTCTATCATCGCACAAGCCATGCAAGTTAGAGAGGGCTGATGCGAAAGTTGTTACTCCAGATGCCATTTAAGATGTAGAGTGTTTAGGCTGGTGTTTGTCTAAAATACTAACAAGAGTGATGAAAATTATGCTCTTAACTAGTAAAGCTTTATGCTGACAAAACAAGTGCAGATTCCTTTATCTTCTTGCCCATTTTACTTATTCTAATTGAGTAGCTGATTTAGGCACTGCCAATATAAACTGTGTCAGTCCTACAGGTGTGTTTTCATTCTGGAGACAAGACAAATTGGGGTTAAATTGTGACATGCTAGCTACCTTGAGTATTTAAATATGTACCATTTGATGGATTAGCCTAGTCTTCTTGACAAGGAAAAACAGTTTTACTATTTTACGGGCTTATGTCTCATCCACAAGTGTCTCTTGCATTAACAATTACGATGAGCTGAAACTTCATGGGATTGTACATGTACAGGAACACCAGGATTATCCTGTACTGTAGCCCAGCACTGGAAAGCGTGAAGAAATACACGTGCTTTGTGGTCTCTGAAGTGTTTGTTATTTATGGAGTTTTCGTTATTGTAATTTCAAAAGTAAAAAATTCCCATCTTTCAGTCTCTCTCGTGCAAGTTTCCAGAATTTTGATCAGGCTGAACATCTTTTTTGAATCCTCAGATGTTACAGCATCTTCTTAAGTGTTATCGCTCATGCTCATGATCTTGCATTTGTGAAATCTCTGAATTTTATCAATGATCTTACATACCAAGGATTTACTGACTTCAATTTGGAAAAAGCTTTAATGACTAGTTAGTGTTACAGAACCCATACATAAATGATAGACCAGGGCTTACTCCCTTTTTTTAAGGTGTTTCTCAGCATATTTGCAGGGTGTATGTTTCTAAAAACCAAATGTTGAAATTTCAAACCCCTGCATCCTTTAAGTATATTGTACAAGCAATTTGGCAAATTATATCATTAAGGTGCCACATCTGCAATTAAAATTAAGAACCTGGTTTTATATCTAATGTTTTTCTGAATACTGTGAAATGAACGTGCTTACTTAGCTTTATCTTGGAGGTTGGTACGTCTCTTTCCAAGGTCTATGCACCAAACAACTCGTGTTGGAATACGATTCAGTATCTCATCTGTTCTTTTCTAATTCCTTCTCAGCCCACAAACCTTTACTAGTGATTGACAGATTCTATTAGTGCTTGTCCTGTTATGGAGATTAAACCATGACTATTGGAACTATGCCCCAGACTTTTTCATTTCCTCGACGTCTCCCTCATCTAGTCCAATGGCACCTGCTTGCCCCATGGGAAACCAAAACTGAAATAGGTGCTCAAACCAGAATTAGTTTTACATTCACCTGACTGACTGCTGTATTATGGGCAAAGCCACACACACATTTCTGGTTTGTTCTTTACTTCTTGGTTTGAGGGGATGTGTAGCAGTCAATGGCACTGGCTGGCGATTGGTCCGAGTCTGGTTAAACGTGACCCTTAGCTGAACTTTTGTATGATTTGTTAAAATGTACTTGGTATACATCGTAGGCTTCCAAGCACCAGAGCTGGGAACTGCATTCACAATACTTCGTGAAGAGAGTGAAACAATTGATCACTTCTAGTTTATGTTTCTATGGTCCTTTCTTACAAATCTTTAATATTCTCTTTGACTTCTTGACAGATTTCAAGTGCTAGACTGATGCTAACAGAGTACCACCTGTAGAAAAACCAAGGTTGTTTTTCTGAGTGAAAATGGCTTATTCTGAACCAATACTGTAATTCTCTCACAGTTTTATTTTGTGTTTATTGGCATCAGATTTTGGTTGCTGTTTTACTGCCACATAATTAATTGCTGTGAACTTCTGCGACTTGTTTCAGTCAAATTTGGTTTTAATTGGCTCTGAATATTCTCATATCAACAATTTTTGCACCCTTGCTAATTGCTCCTTTTTTACATTTTTATGTGTATAGATTGAACAGCTAAGGTCACAACACAGATATATGTGAAACGCTGTAGCTTACTTCCTTGTCTTGTAAAAACAAGCACTTAGTACTGCCAGATAAAAAGTCCATAAATCTACTAATGTGGTGAAAAAGCCATGTTCAGTGCAGAACTGTGGATTGCTACTGATACCTTCTCTCCATCTTGAGAGTCAAAAAAAGCCAGGCGCCTGAGCATCAGAAATCTAAAATTCTGGCAGAAGTTCGTCCCACAGCTGTTCTCTCTTTGTGTGATACACCAGTATGCCCAGTATTACTTCCAATCTGCCCTTGTGCTGCCCTTCATAGGAGATAACGTGCTGATGTCCTGCAGTCACCTGGATTAGTCTCCTTTCGCTAAATTCGCTTGCTCCCGGTTAAATCCACACGCCACGCTCGGCTCCCGTTTGCCTGCTGGCGTAACATAACTAGCAGGACGTTGCAGGCTGGTGGCCCACACGTTGCAGTTCTCGGCGAGTGACGTTGCTTGGGTGCTGAACCTGGGGATGCTTGGATCTCACTCAGGGCTTATGCAGCTCTTGCCTGTGTGTGGTCCGGACCGAGAACCCTGCTTCTCATCATAGCTTTGCCATATTCTTTCCGTTGATCCCTCTGTAGACTGCAGATCCATATGTAACTGGAAGTGACTGGATGGCGGGCAGGTGTTTCCCAGTGTTCCACTGACAGCAAAAAACAGTGACACACGAGTTTTGAGTTTGAAACCGCCTCACTCCTCCTCAGGCTCAGCTTTGAAGAAGGGCACAAACACCATCAGGCAGTCTTTGAATTAATGAATTTTTTTTATGAGTGAATAATGCATAAACCCAGCTCTTACTGCTGCCGACAATCCCTGTTGTTTTGTAATGAAATATGCATTTCTTTTATATTTGAAAAACGTAAAGTACATTCATTTTGTGGGTAGTGCAAAATTTATGATCTTCTTAATTATTCATTTCAATGCTTTTATAGGTTTGTAGGTGTATTTAAATGACATGATAGATGACCACCCTGTCCCTTACCAAACCTTGAAATAAAATATGATAGATTTGGAACTCTTAAGGCCAGACCTTTCTCTTCTCTCAGTCGCTGAAGGTACGAGCTCTAGAGTCTGCAAGCAAGGTTGCCCAAAGAATTTGGGCACTTAGTTTTACTGAAGTCTTCTGTGATGAAGGATCTCAGTAGAAGTGAAACCTCTGAGGATGTCTGAAGATCTGTGCTTCAGCACCTGCAAGGCAGTGCTCAGTGTGTTAGAAGATCAGATCTAGCATGTGAGTTCTGTGTTACTGTGCCATGTGCAAGTCAGAGATGGAAGCGTGCCATTTGTATTTCTCAGCCTTGTATGTATACCTTCAGAGTCAGGATTTTATTTATGTATTTTGACTATGAGGATTTTAAAAAAAGAACATTTGTCTTCTAATTGACATGGAGGAATACAAATTTCGATTTAAGAAGAACAAGTTACCATGATTTATCATATTTGGATTGTTACATCAAAATGATAAACAAGAATGGCCACGTACTGCTTCTGACATTCTTTCGAGTCTCCTGGATGAATGCAACTCTAGGTCCTGTGACTTCATTTTGTACAATTTGTATGCTTTACAATTTATATTTGTTGATAACATTCTAAACAGGACACTTGAAGAAAATTTCTCCTGACTGCCATTTTGAGTAAACAAAAAGTGAGGTGTATGTTTGGTTTTAATAGGCCTTCAGGTTTTCCCTGAAAGAAATCCTTAAGTATGTCTTTCAGATACTATTTTCTACATGTTTCAATTAAAAGACTTGATATTTTGACATCAAATTCCCGTGACTCAGGTATTGGCTCAGCTGGACTTCAGAGTTATGTTACAGTGTGCTCGTAACTGGGAAGACTGATTTTAGTACTGCTGCGTCCAGTGTTGCCCTTGTTCTTTGTCTTCCAAATGTTTGTTTGCTCAGTTCTTTCCAGCAAGAGCTGGTAGTGCTCATTAGACAGCATGATTTCCCTGACTGTTGATTTTTCCAGTGTCTTATTTTACCTTTGGAATTTTTTCCAAGTTTCAAGGAGGTAGCTGGTATTTCAAGATCTGTGCTTATTGAAGTGTAAATATCATGCCTGCAACAAGGTAACTAAAAAGCCCTTTGTATAAAGATCAATATCCATCACTTTGGTTTTATGGAATATAATAGAATAGAATTGTAGAATCATTGAGGTTGGAAAAATCCTTTAAGGTCACCAAGTCCAACTACTAATCCATCACTGCCAGGTCACCACTAAACCGTGTGTATCAGCACAACATCTCCAAGGCTTTTAAACCCCTCCAGGGATGGGGACTCCGCCACCGCCCTGGGCAGCCTGGGCCAGGCCTTAACAACGCTTTCGGGGAAGACTTTTTTTCCTCATGTCCAACCTAAACCTCCCCTGGCACAAGTTGAGGAAATGTGTTCTTATTTTATGGTAGGTACAAATTGCAACAAAGACGGTAGGTTTGAAAGTGGGGGTGCAGTTCAAAACTCTTCTGCCATGGGATGAGATTATGTACCACCTGTCAGTCACGTTCATTAAATTATGTTGTTATAGCAACTGGGTAGCCTCTTCCATACCTAAAATAGCTTTTTGCCATATAATTACTACTGCTTAATTGTATTTTATTACAAAAGAGGTGAGTAATTAAAGAGGTTCTTGCAATGGCCATGAGACCAGAAGGGGTCAGAAACTACTTGTAATTGGAATATATTTCGTGAATATAAGTTAATAGCTCTAATAATCTATCTCTTCTTTCCCCAGGATCCAAAAAAGTATCCAGCATATTTGAATTGCTGTTGCTTACGCAAAACCTTTATTGGATAAAAATCAGCTCTTGATCCCACTCTTTCTTTTTTTTTTTTTTTTTTTTTTTTTTTTTTACGATGTTTCTTCTTGTCAGCTTAAGAAACTTATGACACAATATATTTAGACCTTTCCTAAGGTGATAGATCCATAGACAAATGGCCCCAAAAATTTTTCAGTGTGTTTCTCTCTGTTTTGGCTGTCAGTTGTATGTTGCTGCAGGTCCTTTGTTTTTCCTCCTAGTTTGGACTTTTGCATGAAAACTTCTGGTGCATTTGATCAAAGACAGCAGTCGTTATGTTCCACAAATGTAGTGCTTTCATGGGGGGAATTAACTCACAACATAATATTTGGGATTTCAAGTCAGCAGGTGCTAAAATCAATCAGAAAAACTAGTTCATCTGATCCCAGTTATGGAATCCGAGCTTATGGCAAAGTCAAGAACTTGCATTTTTTTCCGTCTTCTGAGGAGGTAATTTTATTTCTCTTCAACACTTCTGGATTTGATTCACCAGCCGTTTTTTGATGCTGAGTACAGGATTTGTCATCTATCAGTAATAGTTCTTTGGCTTAAAGTGAAAACGGTGCCATTCTAAGTGCTTATGTGAAGTAAAAGAGCTTCTGAAGTGGTGCAGTAGCTATGCCAGAGACTACAATGTGTGTAAAGCAGCACTGAGGTGGATGCAATAGCCACAACACAGAATGAGAGATGAACAGATGACAGCCCTCCACTTTATGTCAAAGTAAGCACCAGTGAAATAATCCCCAGCAAAAGCCTGACCAATCCCAACTGTAGTCCAGTCTTTCGGTGATGGCAGTTGGAACTTTTTCATCCAATCCAAGCACTGTTCTCCATGTGACCTGTGTTCTTGCCTTCTAGGGCTTTTCAGCTTTACAGCTGACAGTCCCAGCTGTTTCTCTTCATTTTCTAGCTGTGCTATCATCCTCTTTTTATGTTTTCATTCCTTAACAAGGTCATCGTTACCACATCTCTGTGCATACGGCTGTAGCAGGAGCTTGTGATAATGAGGTGTGTCGGGCAAAGAGAGTTATTTCCAGGCGGCACCTCTGCCATACGGTTTTGAAATGGCTCTTTGCAATGAAAAGTAAAACTTTACTTCTCCCCTCAGGCCTGCTTTAAGGTAGAAAAGTTGACTTATCTCTGAACCTATTCAGTAGCTTGCCAGATTTTACTTGTTCAGTGAAATCCACTTTTTAAAATTAAAACAGTGAAATGCTTTTCTTGAGCCTTTGAAAAAAATCAATGTTCCTGGATGAAATCAGAAGAAAAAAAAAGGAAAATTATAACCTTTTTTCTGTAAAAGTTGTTTCTGAGTTGTGCTTGTTTGTTTTTGTTTTTTTTTTTAAAAAAAAGACTTTATTTCTTCATTCCATGTTGCATCAGTCTCTCTTCCACTACGCTCTTAGTAACTGATGCCTTGCAGGACTTTTTGCTCTTTAATTTTGCCTTGAGCTTTCTGGATGTGCCTTCTGTTACATCCATATCATAGTGTTTGTTAATATTTAACTTGCTTAGATTTACAGTTAGTAAGTGTTTAAAGAACGTTCTTTTATGAATTACTCGGCTGTACTGGTGAATACTCCGTGTGTTGGGTGACTTGTGTAGGGAATGCAAAGCCATAGTGCTTTGAAAGTGTTATTACAATTTATTGTATTTGCATATGGAACCACTTTAGATACATAAATGCCCAACTGTTTTACCTTCAGCAGTGTACTAGGATCAACTGTGAACACTTACTAGCTGAATTTGCTCACATAGTTGCAAAAAGCAAGCTTCTACCATTCAAACACAGCAAAAGGATTTCTTTTCTAACTTCCCCAGACGTTAACAAAATTTTAGAGTGCATGCAGATCCTGCATACGCTGTGAATATAATTCCCATCTACACCAAATCGGCAATTCCTTCAGCAAACCATAGATCCTTTGTGTACCTGGCAGAGGGCCGTAGTTACAGTCAATGTGAAAAGTAGTGCGCTTTAATTTAAAGATTAAAAAACTCTTATATACATACCTGTTACAGGTAAAATAGTATTTCATTTTGAAATTTCTAGTTAACTTCAAGAAAAAAAAAATGTGATGGCTGTCATTTTGTCCCTTGATCCGCTCTCCAGGTATTGCAATTTGATTTAAGTAGCAGTTCTTTTGGAAGTTATTTTGAATAAATACGTGCATTTTGGGTTTTGCTTTAAAATTTAGTCTTAACCTTAATAAATTTTAGCAGCCAGCACAGATAAGTTTGTTCAGCAGAAACTAAACAGATAAAAATATCCAAATATTTGTCAGAGTTACAGGCAAGATACAGAAGACATTCTGCTGGTTTTTTTATGATGTAAAGTAGCTTTTCTTTAAAATTGAACACTACCACATGAATATGTATTAGTTTATCTAAATAGCAAGAGATTTAAAATCTGTATTCTCAAGTACTTGCTTAACTGCCCTGATGAAGATAGTTTCTTAAAAGGCCATAAATTTCACTCACACTGGATAAAATACGGTTTATTACTTCATAGCGCATCTTCAAGTCATGCAAAAATGGAGGAATTGTATGACATCCAGATTATTCTAAGGCATGTTAAAAATATGCTAAACCCCTGAGGTTCGCATTATTTATGAGATTAATAGTAATTTGCATGAATTTGTCATCATTCTATCTTTTCAAAAAAAACAAAGGCTCAAAGTCTTACATTAGCTCTATTGGTGTAAATCCAGAATAAATTTATAAAACTGTGACTAAAATGTGATCAATTGAGAGGAGAAAAATCCGTCTGCCAAGTATGAAAAAGTGACTTAAAAGTCAGCATAAACGTTCTTCATGCTTCACTTAACTTGGTCCCAAAAGGTGGAAAAGAACATATAATTCGTTGCTTCATGGGGCACTGGAGATTTGTAGAGTTTGCTGATCTGCTGTACGTTGTCCTTTCACATTGTTGCCGCCTTTAGTTGCAGTGCTCCCTCTCAGGGACTGAATTTATGATGTCTTTCGTATGAAGGTAAAACTATCTCCTGTGTTGCGCTTGGTCATTTCAATTTATTACTGCTCATCTCTAACTACTTCATGCCAAAAAACTGCCCCTCAGCTGTGTGTGTTTTACATTATAGAAAGTGTTTGGTGTTCTGTTCTTCGGAGGTTGAACTTGAGACACGCCGGCTGATAAGTGAAAGACACGGAGTGGCTTTGAAACATTTTTCTGCTTTGTGAGAGCTAGGTTGAAATATCAAAATTTAATTGTTGTGCCGACTAAATAAATTGAAAATAAGAACAAAA
This sequence comes from Baryphthengus martii, assembly GCA_013396935.1. Taxonomy (NCBI): domain Eukaryota; kingdom Metazoa; phylum Chordata; class Aves; order Coraciiformes; family Momotidae; genus Baryphthengus; species Baryphthengus martii. The sequence continues at coordinate 10,114 of VWZK01009035.1, read as the reverse complement.
GAACTCTGAAAATTTTCCAAAGCCATGTATGTATTAACCTGAAAGTCCTATTTTAGTCAGATTTATCAGCAATAAGCATTTGACAGATTAACCTCAGATATGAGAGTAAAACTTGCTGGGTTTTGATTTTTGCTACATCTACAGGTCAGAGAATTCTACAGTATGCTTCCATTTAGGAGCATAACCTGAAAGAGGTTTTGAAACAGAGAGCATGGGTAACTACTATGAGCAAACTAGAGCAGCACAATAAGATACATGAAGCTTGAGCAACTCTGTAACTTCATAGCTTCTTTTAGAGACTTTATCACAATTGCTCTTAATAGAATTGATTTTCTTTGGTAAGGAATTACTTATCTTAATAAGTATTCCTGCATTTTGAAAGCCTTTACTACATACTTTTCAAGTGAACGGAAATAGGTACAAGGAAATGGTACATATTTTGTCCTTGTTTGTTGTAACAGCACTGAAAAATTACAACCCGGACAGCTGGGATTGTGGCAGTGTCCTGGATAGAGGAAATAACACCCTAAATTTGTTTGGTGGGCTGACATTAAGACCATTCTCAAAGGATTTGATTTGTTGTGTTCAGCAGGATGCTTGGGATCTTGAGGATCTGCAGCAGAGCTGCACATGGGGTAATGGGATGTTTTATTTCATTCAGTTCTCTTGTGCTTTTTTGTTTCTGTGAGCTTGCCTGAATCCTGTTTTTCGTTCTAGCACAGTAAACCATTCTACCATTAACTTGTCTTCTGCTTGACAGGAGGATGCCCTTTGGCCAGAGCAGAGAAGTGCAGGTGATAGAGACGGCTTTTAAAGGCAACAAACTCACTCTATCAAGACAACAAAAGGTGCCAAATCCAAATGTCACTGTAAATAGTGACCTGTCATGTGTTAGATTGGATAAATCAGAAAGAAAAGTCTGTGTCTAACTGAAGAAATCCAAGAAAAAAAGATAATTTAGGTAGAAAGTTGAGACTTAGCAATGGTCAAGAGCAACAAAGACTTCTGATAGGAAATATGCAAAATTGATGCATATGAACAAAAACATCTTAGTAAACAGTTGTTATCATAAATAATGCACTGGAAAAAGAAGTTCACGTTTTCTAGTCCCAGGTGTCTTGAAAAGTTGAAGAACAGAACAAGAAAAAAAATAACCTGTATCATTGCAAGATAAAACGAAAATGCTGAACAACAGTGTGGTGTTGAAGGTGCACAAACAGGCACTATTAACTTCTGAACCTGTGTACCTAGAAGTGCCGTAATGTTTGTACTTTCTTCTGTAACCATAGTAAGGGACCGACAGGTTTTAATGCACGTTGTTTCCCAGAGACAGGAGCAGGAAGAAGATGCTTGTGAAAAGCTTGATGTTCTTTCTGTGTCTCCAGAGTTCTCTAAAATAGGAATATGTGGCTGCCTATCTGCAGCTGTGTCTGCCAAAGTGTTATTGTTTCCACATTGCTTTGAGAATGCTAAACAAAGGGCACTTTTGAAGAGCCAAGAGTAAAGGTAGAAGTGTTGCTGAGGTTTTGGTTATTTTCATTGGGCTGGTGAATCACAACTTGACTTGTACCTCGTGGTAGAAGGTAGTAGGTTTGTGTGAGGTTGGTGGGGAAGCACCAGAAAGTATCATCCACCAAGTCAGAGGTGAAGTATTTGTGAAGGAATCGGTGAGAATGACTTTATAAAACTTCTGAAAGCAATGCATCTGCAGAGAAACTACTCTGCTGGAAAACTCTTACTATTAAAATAGTAAAAATACTATTACTGCCTTTTAAAACTGACAGAGCAAAGGTGCAGACAACACCAAAGAGAGTATTAACAGAGAAGGATGAAGCTTGCTTACAGCTCTTTCATTCCTAAGCTACTACTTGGATACTTTAACAGCTTTACCCAAGATGCCCACAGTAATGAAAGTCAACAGATTGGTATCTCTCTGCAAACTGCGTTTGGTTTTAAGTTGTTTTACTTGAAATAATCTAAAGATTTTAGCAGAACCATTTTTGAATAACATACCCTGCAGACCGAATAAATAACACTTCCAGAGTGTGCTCTGCACTCAAATGCATAAATCCTCAGAGTAAAAACTGGTTTAATGTTAGTTAATGGGTGGTTTTGATTCTCCAGAAGATACGTACTAGCTGTCTTCTTCTTGGATAACGTATTTGCTTTGGAAAGAACTTGTGGGATTTATGTTAATAAAATACAGATTCTATAATGTGCAAGAAAGATACAGTCAATGGTATACAACCTCATCACCTTTTGAAGTTCTAAGTTTATATATTGTAAATATCGTGCTATCGAGTATTGAATGGTGAAAGGAGATGAGTAAAAAGATGTTTGAGTGATGCTGATGGGACCAGCGTGGTGAAAGCCAACTTCATTGTTCAGTCACTTACTGGCCTCTGTTACTGCACACTTTATAAAAATATATATATATACACACACGCGTGCGTATACAGTCCTATGCTATTAGTGAATCTGCAGCTAGACTTCGCATAAATATATGCAATTTTAGGGATTCAGTGAGTGAGAACTCAAAATCTCCATTTAATCTTTTCCCTTTTTCACATTTTCTTCCTTTTTATGTTTTCATTAATTACTGTTGAAGGCATCCTTTATGAAAACTGTTAGTTTCATGGTTGAATTCTTTAGTAGCTTGTAGTATATTCGGCAATTTCACAGCTGTTCTTTAGAAATGATCCTCTAAAAAGCAGAGAATGGAAAAAAATCTCGGTTTTAAAACCTTTTCAATTTAACATTTTAAAATGGCTCCAGATTACATTGTTTCTTGACATTTTCTCTCACTGGAAAGGAAACAATTTTTAAAAAAGCCTAAAATGTGCTAAAAATGTGAAAGTGTCATGGTAGTTGAAATTAAACATTAAATAAAAGAGGTTTTGATTTACAGGTTATATATATATATAAAATATATGTCACAGTTGCCATGCATAGGCACTGTTAATGGTCAGTTATGGAGATGCAATTCCCAGTAGGTTCAGGATTTAATGACTAAGTCTAGTCTATTGGAACTGAAGTAGACTGAAAAGAGAAGGTGTGGTCTAGATTTTCGAGCTGAATAGTATTTTTATCCTTTGACTGAATCACTTAAGTTTGTTATAGTGGAAGATAAACTCAGTTTGCTGCAGCAGGAGCAAATCATTCTTCTTTCTCATTGGAAACCTGTTGCTTCTAGTCAGAGTTTTGTTCATGTGAGAACTGAGGAGAAAATGTGAAATGTTAGAGCATCAAAATAGGATGTATGCTCATAGTACTTTCCTTATCACTAAAGCTTTTTTGTTGAAGAGCAAGTGACTCAGGACAAGCAAAACAAAGCATCTGAGGATTAGAAAAGTCTATTCTTCATAAAGAAATTCTAGTCTAAAAATGATATATGAAGCTACAGATTTTCCTAGAATATCTATTCTTGCTGCAAAAGATACAGTAGAGACTTGGTTTTGTATATTCTTACTGAAAAAGCATTATCAATGAAGATAAATACCTTCTTCGGGGGGACTATAGATCATGGTTTTCCATAGTTTGGAAGAAATGTGTTCTAAAAAAGAAACACCAGCCTTAAATACTGAGAACCAACCATTTTTCCGGATCCTGTGTTTATAGGTGAATGTGCAGCAAAGAGCAGTAGTGTGTAGGTGTAGCCGTGTTAGTGTTGTTCGTAGATACACGTCTTTGGCAGGACTGACTTTACAGGGCCACAGGACTGCACAGTGGCTTTGGAACCCGGAGTATGAGTCACAAGAGTTAACAGTCAGCATCAGTAGACTGAGAGGTGTCTTTTTTGACAGAGCTATTGCAGGAAGTTGCAGATTGGAAGTCTCGTGTGAATGGTGACAGGCAGACTTAAAATTGTTTCCCAACATTTCTGTGTTATGTGGCAGTGTTTTTACTAGGTCGTAACTTTTAAACTTTCAAAGCCCCATTGTGATAACTGAATTGGCACTTTAGCCGCTTGGCTGTTATCAAGAAGCAGTGTTCTGGGGAATAAAAATGTTTCTTTGGTTAAGTTAAGCCAAAGCCTATGTAAATGAGCCAGAATGGCAGTTCTCTGGTTACAAACAGGTATTTGCAATGTGGACATGCAGGTGACAGCTGCCTTTTGTTACTATTCCTGATAATCAATGCAATTTTATCATTTGTACCTGGTGTATTGGCACTTCATTAGAGACAAGCATCAACACTCCAGGTTCTTCTTCTGTGCCAAAGGCTAGGACCAGAGAAACAGTATGACTTTTTCTGTAAATAGTCATAAACTTACCGTAGAATATTTGGGTTGGAAGGGACCTTTATAGGTGATCTAGTCCAACCTGCAAATAGAGCAGGCTGCTCAGAGTCCTGTCCAACCTCACCTGGAAGGGTTCCATGGATGGAGCATTCGCCACCTCTCTGGGCAACCTGGGCCAGGGTCTCGCCACTCTCAGTGTAAAAAATTTCTTCCTTCTCTCTAGTCTAAATCCCCCTCTTTCAGTTTAAAACCATCACCCCTTGTCCTGCCACAACAGGCCCTGATAAAAAGTTGGCCTCCATCTTTCCAACAGACCCATTTAGGTACTGAAAGGCCACAATAACATTTGCCCAGAGCCTTCTCCAGGCTGAACAGCTCCAACTCTCTCAGCCTATCCTCACAGCAGAGGGGTGCCAGCCCTGCATCATTTCTGTGGCCTCCTCTGGACCTGCTTCAGGGTCTTCCCAGGAAATACGCAGGGCAAGGCAGTGAAACTGAGTTTTCAGTGTTTATCTTACTCTGAACTGCTGAGGCAGCCTGGTAAGAGAAGAAAGCTATTAAGTTAGGAGCTGACAGATGAGGAAGCAAATAAATTAATCTGGGTAGAACTATAAAAGCAGCTGCGAACTGGGGCAGTGGCAGTAGAAAGAGGGTTAATTTAGAGAGGAGGGAAAAGTAGCAATAAATGAGTCGACAGGAGAAGCATGAGGTGAGAGGTGGAAAGAAGGAAGGCTGGCTTTTGAAAAAGTATTTCAGCCAGAAAATATGTTAAGAGTACGTAGGCAAGCATTGGTTTGAGTTGAGCAAGTGTGTACTGCAGTGTTACACAGGAACCGTTCTGCTTCCGACACGAGGTGTACGTTAGCACAGAGAGAACAGGAAACATGGCATATCTGAGAGACGGTGCCTGTAAAGCTCCTGGGTGGTTTACTGCAGGAAAATGAGTAGCAACTGGGGCAGATGCCTACAGGAAGGGAACAGATTGTTCCCAGGTTAGGGCAGTGGAAAGCCTGTGTGAAACAGCTCTGGTTTGTTGCTGCCTCTGACACATTCTTCACAGCAACCTTTTTGTCTGCTTGAAAAATCTAAAACTTGACTTTCTGAAGTGTTGCGTACACAGCTGCCATTGAAGTAAACGTGAGCTCGTTATTTTGAACATTAGGCTTTTAATTTTTTTGGCCTTAATAGAGACAATGTAAAACCCAAGTTAATATGTTTCCATTATGTCCTCAAAAATCAATGGATAGTAGTGACAATTTGGGGCCTAATATTACTCTCTTTTCGGTCTCATCACCATTGATATAATACAAATATGAGCTTGATCATTTCTGTTTTTACATACCACGGTGATAAATGCCTAGAAGCAGGAGAAAGGGAAATAAGTTCTTTGTACCTGGTCACGATGGGTTCTCATTAAATGTGGTGCATGCCTGAACAGCTTTAAAATAATAATATATCTTATATGTAATAGGCTATAGTAATTGTTTCAACTTACATTTCTAATTTTAAAGCTTGTTCGTACTTAAGCGGAACACTGAATTGTGTTGGGATTTTTAGCAAGCGAAATTAGGAATTCATATGCTCGGGAAAAATCCTACGTGCCAGAATGTCTCAGCTGGTAATTCTTGTCTTCTGGGCTGTAACATCTTGGTCCAGGTTCTACATGAGTGCTGTCTCCTGGCATTACTGAAGTCACCATTCTGGAATGGGATAAGGTGTTAAAAAACTATCCTAAATTTTTTAATATACAAAAATAGATCTGATCTCTTTGCATATTTCTCTAGTGGGGCAACCTAAAATGTTGTCTATATTTTTTCTTGTCTATGGGCAGGTTCCAAAGTTTGACTTGCGTTATTTCAGAAGGTGCGTTGTTCCAGGGCATGTATGTGTTGAGGAAGAGTGCAATAAATGCTACCATCTATTTGCTTATCTAAATACTTCAATAGCATTCCTGTCTGGAGTTCACTCGACAAAATGAAAATCTTTTCAAAAACTGCTAGCAGTAGGCAACAATTTACTAATATAAGAAAAAGCAAGCCACAGCAAAAGAGAGAAGATATTCCCTGCAATGCTGAGTGTTGTGACTGCATTTAGAGTAACACCAAAAGAGAGCATAAGAGATGTTTTTGATAGATTTTGAAAAAAAAAAAAATAATTTAATGCTACCTTATGATTGCTGTCTTTGTCTCTGATAACTTTATATCATCATTGCATAGTACTGATAATGGGACTTTGAATTCAAATTCCCGATACAGCCCCAAGGGAAAAAAGAAATTGATGGTGCTTGGCCTGTGGGCAGATAAACCCCCTCGTGCTTATTCAGGAGAGTTGTCAGTGGCGTAAAGTTCAGCCTTCTTGCTGGCCAAAGTTGCAGGTTAAAAGGGCGTGAAAGATGCAGAGAACATGTGCTAGAGACTTCTGTTTCTGTGATGCCCACGTGGCCTCTCTCACTGGCAGTAGCTTGCCGTTTTCTGGTCTTCTTCCATGAGGCGGCAAACAGCCATGATTCCATTGTGCAGGCAGAAATGCAGACACAAGGAGACACTGCCTACACTGAGCTGATACTGTGAACTACTCAAGAACCTGACTTTACAGCATGCTAACTCTTCCACACCAGTCCCCTAGGCAGCCTTTCGGGTACAAGTAGTATTCTGTCTTCACCTGGTGTCAAGCAGGTATGAGGTAGGTAAGTCCAGGGTCAAAATGTCCGTGCAACAGAATAATGCCAAGAAGCTAGTGGTAGAGAGCATTCATATGCAGAGTTACTTCTCCATGAAAACAAGATCTTTTAGTGGCTTATAATTAAGAATTGCATTGATTAGCTTTGGAGGACACAAAGAGATACAGCCATAGGGATGACTTCAGTTCCTGTGCTTTGGCATATAGGAATTGGTCTGTAAAAATACCCAAGCACTGCTTTCATGAGCCTTTATAGATTTGCCAATTGATGAATGTTAATTAATTCATCACTTTAAAAGAAAAAAAATAAAGTCCTAAAAGTGCGACCAAGGCAAATTGTAAAGTGGCTGAGGAAAATAATTATCAGCAGGAAGGTATTTTTGATAATGTTCAGCATCTAAATGTGGTAAAACTGCTTTCTCAAATACCTGCCGTGTAATTTCAGAACTGCTTTTTAGAAAAGTTAATTCCATGTGTATGCTTTTAATTTCTAGGTACATTGAAACCCTGAAGGAGCACAAACCAAAAATTGTCTGGGATGAACAAATCGCCGAACACTACTTTGAATACAAAAAGTGAGTTACATTTATTAACTTATCATTCTGGAAATATATTTGGGTATGGCCCAGTGCACAATGAATTACCAGTTAACTGTCATATGCTGCTGCATTCAGCAAGTGGAAATTCTGCTGGTTGTGATCTGTTTGTTAACACTGAACTGCTGTGTAAAAGAGTGCTTCAGGCGAGAGAAGTCAATCAGAGAAGGATTAATGAAATAACGTAAGCTAAAACAATCTTTAGAAGAGAAGTCTGATGAGTTATATGTTTAGAAGTTATCCATCAAAGTTATCTGCAGAGTGTCAGTTCATCAGAGGCTCTGAGATTAGCACTGTGAGCTGCAGGGTGATTGATTACCAATAACGCAGCCAAAAAGAGTTCTGAGAAAAATCTGTGGTACAAGAGCCTGTTTTTACAAGTCCTAGTGATAAACTTGATCAAGCAACAGACTTCCACTAAATGGAATGGACTGTAGAGAAATATGATGAAAATAATAGCAAGTGACTTCCAGTTTTTAAAAGGACTGAGATCGTGGAGGGAAAGGGTAGTAACTTTCTTTGTCCTCTCTTTTCTATCATGAAATGGCAAGAGAATTCCTAATGCTAGGAATTTAAAAGCGATTTAAAAAAACAACAGAACAGCAACATCTTATTAAGCCTCAGTGATAATTTGCTATTTTGTATGCAGATACACCAAAACAGATACACAAAAATTATACAAACAAATAGTTCTGCAAAACTGTGTCTTGTATACTACTCAGTGCATTGGTAATGTGAAGACACACCAGTAAAACAAGAATAAAACAAACTGTAGAGTGTTTAAGGAAAAAAAATCAGAACTACTTTGTTATTTCCAAAATAACTTCTTGGTTTAAATATTTTCAAATGTAAAAATAAACAAAACCCAACAACAACAACAAAAAAAAAAAAAAAGAAAAGAAGAAGAAGAAATAGCCAAAACAAAACAACAACAAAAAAACAAAAAAACATTTTCAGGATTCTCTCAGCCTGTAATTTTCTCCTGACTTCTCATCGACGTACATTTCTTCTGAAAACAAGAAAAAATTTACCTGTTGGTCAGCAGTGTTTCAACTGATTTTCTATGTTTGTATGAAAGGAGTGGGATCTGTGTTCCTTCATATTTAATTCTTTCATATTCTGTTGCAAAATGACTTGTACCAAACAATTACAAGATTTTTTGTGTTAAGTATATAAGAATAAATCAGAAGCTCCTTGCCATCTGAACGTGTGGGAAAGGAATAGCTTGTTGGTGGTACTACATTGTTTGCCTTTGAAAGTCCATCTTTGGAAATTCTTGTTCAAGGGCTTCCTGGGGGCATTTTTGATGCATAAAGCACACAGGGGCTGAAAGTCACTCTGATCCTGTGCTCGCCTGTCTGCGGTGCTTCCACCAGCTGCAAGGAGGGTTTTATTCCAAGAAACTCCTCCACAGTTACCACTTTAGTTTGTGAAGGTTCAAGGACGTTGGTTGGGGATGGCAGCCGTGCCTGAAACATGCTTCACTGGTAAAGCCTCTCACCTGGGAGTGGCTGCAGTTTCTAAGAAATCAAATCCTGACTCTTTTCAGCAAAGCAGAGCTAATGATTTTTGTATAGCAGGCAGAGACCAACCTTTACAAATAGTTACAGAAATCTGTTGTCTCTAGTGCTTGTCCCAGTGCACTTTATAGGTGTGTAGGCGTGTATGTAAGTTGGGAGATCTTATTCTCTGCCCATGCACTGCATTTCCTGCAAGCCTAAGTGGTAAAGTGGTGTTAGGAGCCCACATCCTTCTCATTGTCACGGGCTGAAAATGCAGTGTTGGTATCAGTGCCCAGCGCAGCCTGTCTGTGTGTTTTGTACTGATAGCATTGAATTTAACCAGGTTGGAATTTGGGGAACTGAAGGAAATCCTTCACTATTTGCATCTGACAACCAAATGTCTTCATCTTTTTCAGATGTGTTTAGTAGGCGCTAAGTATTGCTATCTGACAGTTTTGTAATCCCGTTGCAACGAGATATGTTGTTTACTTAGGTCTAGCATCAAATGGTCTCTGTTGTGAGATCTCATCTTAGACCCTCTTTTTTTTTCTGTCAACCTTTTCACCTCTTTTAAGAGTTCACCTTTTTCAACTCAACTAGTATGGGGTAAATAACTATTGTGTCTGACTCTGCCTGTCTTGTGTTTCAATGTAACCGCTTCTTCCTGTTATGCCCAAGAAGTTCGGGACTTAAGTTTTAGTCATGAAAGTTACCTGATTTCTTCCCAAACTTTGAGTTAGCTATTAGGAAACTGTGCTCTTTCTCAGATGTTCAGAAAGGCCTTATCCTGAAGCCTGTCAAGGAATCTTTTAGATAACTGGGGATTTTTGTTATTGTAGTTGTGACATGATGCAATTGCTGTGCAAAGACTCCTCTAGTAGGTCTCTAGTTGTGTTTTGAACTTTCTGACTTTCCAGCTGCTAGTGTTGTGAGGGCCCGTTGAAACAGGATGGTTTTGTCGGAAGGATCTTTCTGGCAAATACTCCCGTAACTGGTATCTGCAACACAGTGACACAGTTGCATACAGAATCCCAGCATGGTGAGGCTTGGTAGGGACTTCTGGAGATCATCGCATCCAACTCACAGAATCACAGAAT